>JADRCC010534932.1:7010-21018 GCA_019843855.1 Hylomyscus alleni
ATGTCCAGTGTCTTCCTCAGTCACTCTATATGCCTTATCTTTTGAGATAGGGTCTCATACTGAATCCAGAACTCATTTCCGGGGATCAGTCTGTCTCTACATCATCTTTGATTTAACGTTATAGGCACCCACAGCCATGCAGGGCTGGGTGCTGGGAATATTCATGAAGCCAAGTCTCCATGTGCCCGCAGGTACTTTCCCACAGAACCATCTCCTCCAGCCCCACAAGAACCCGTTTTAACTGTTACCTTCGTGTCCCCTATCAGAGCTATAATGATTGAGAGTTTGCGCTTCATTCCTCCGCTCAGATCCTTTGACATAGTATTACTTTTCTGCAGCAGGCCAAAGGAGGTGAGCATTCTGTGGATTTCACTTGACCGTCTGGACAGAGGTATTCCTTTGATCTAAAGAGAGGAGCCAGAGTTTATGCAGTGCTCTTAACCCTGTGCTTAGAAAACTCTTACATTGGGGTTTTAACAGAGCTGTGTGCATATGCTCGCCCTTCTCATTGCCTCAAACATGAACTTTTGATGAAGGTAAGGCTGCAGGTCCTTGTTCACACTGCCTGGAGGATGTGAGGAGTGCAGAAAGGGAGTGCTCACCACGCAGTAGAAATGAAGGTGTTCTGACACCGTCAGCATCGGGAACAACAGGTCATCCTGGGGACACAAGCCCAAGCTTTTTCTAACTTGAACCATGTCGGATGAGATGTCATATCCACTAATATAGACCTTTCCTTTGGTAGGAAGATACAAACCTACAATTAAGCAAAGACATGGCAGAACTTAGCTTCAGGAAAGACACATGGCAACATGCTACTCACTAGGCACCTTGTCTGCAGCCAGTGTCATCCTCAGGGGTACCCAGTGCCAATGGTCATGATCTCATGGAAATGGCGAAAGAAGTGACTTTTCATTTTTGTCTAATTTTATGTCTTTATTGAGAGTATTTTGGTTTTGAAATATAACTATAATTAACAGCATTTCCCCTTTCCTCCCTCTAATCCCTCCCAGGTACCTCCCCTTTTGCTCTCAAACTTGTAGCCTCTTTTAAATTGATATATATATATATATATATATATATATATATATATATATATATATACAATATATATACATATATATACATACATACATACATACATACATATATATATATATATATATATATACACACACAACCTTCTCAGTCCATCTAATGCTACTTGTACATATATGATTCCAGGTATTATGTAGCCAATAAGGAAGTTGTTCTCTGTGGAAGACTACTTTCTCCCTCTCTTGACATTCCTTAGATGCCTGTTGTTCTTTATCTATGGTTGGGCCCTGTGAGATTTCCCCTTCCATATTACGATATCTACTTGTATCCTTCTGGTATCCTCCTTGTTTGGTGGCCATGCTGTTGAGATTTCATGAGTGTGGCTTCCTTTATATTTCTAGGAGACATGATATCACAGCAGACTTTGTGTGCTCTGGCTCTTACAGTCCTTCCACGCCCTCTTCCTCAATGCTTCCTGAGTCCTCGGTGTAGTTGTGTTGTAGATTTATCCACTAGACTAGATACCACAAACTTACTTGTTTTCTTCATTTTTGTCAGTTATAATTTTCTTGAATGGTCTCTATTGCAACAAGAAGTTTCTTTGATAAGGGAAGAGGTCTACATATATCTGTGGTTGAAAGATAAATATTTAGAATACAGTTAGGAATTATGATGGCTTGGGGAAAGCAGTAGTCGTAGGCTCTCCTCCAAGATCCATGACCTCACTCTCCCTAGGTAGTTGACCAGGCATGTTTTCCCTCCTGTTGAGCAGGTCTTCAGTCCAATTAGAGCGCGGTTGGTTACTTCCAAGATATGTGTGCCACTACTGTGCCCTTACTGTTATCTTGTCATGCTAGTCAATGTTGTGGTTCATATATGTCACAGTTGGATAGGTCTATTGATTGTGTCCCCCTTTGGAAGGTTGCAAGGAACCTTCTGGGACCATGAAAGCTAGTCCTCAGGTAGGAAACTTTCCGGGAAGATCCAGTTCTGATCATCAGAATCCTCTGCCTGAAGCGTACTGAGTCATCAAGAACAGCGCTAAACTCTACAAGGAAGACCTATGGAAATAGCTTTTAGTGTTTGAGGAGTCTCTTAGATTTCCCAAGGCTAGACCTTGAAAGGGGCTTTCTCATGTCTGGAATTGGTGTTTCTGTTACATAGCCTATGACTCTCCTGGGGCGCACTGTCAGCCCAGGTAGGAAACTTTCATTTAAAATATATATATGTATACGTACAGACTTGTATTTGTTATATGTAATTTTAGGTAAGTTATATTATAAAAACATCATAACAAAGAATATAATGTTATAAAGAAATAATATGATATTATAATAATATGATATTATAAAGAAATAATTTGATTTCTTGTGGGACTTATTTCAGATACCCTTACTGTTATTTTATCCTCTCTCTCTCTCTCTCTCTCTCTCTCTCTCTCTCTCTCTCTCTGTATTGACCTCCTTCTCACCTCTCTAATTAAAGTTCTCTGCCTGTTATTTCCATGTCTCTCTTCAAATCACTTGTACTCTGGTAGTCTTCCCTCTAAAGCCACCCACAGTCCCTTTTGCTTTCTTGGTACCTGCAGTTACTCCAGGGTTGGGTTGTTGGCTATCCAAGCCAACCAAAGCATCCGGCCAGCAGGGAAAGTTTTCCCTGTGGTGGACTCCCTCTGAAAACATTGTAAACCCTCAGTACATGCACATGGTCACGCCCCTCTGAGGAGTTCCAGCAGTCAGGCTAAACAGGCTAAAACAGCTGTAACTGCCAGATCTAGCTCCTCAAGATGCAAAGTGGCCAGGCCCCATCCCCAGACTTTCCTAATGGCCCTAAGGGTTGTTTTCTAACTGGCTCTAACAGTCAGTCCCAGCCCCAAGATAGGAGAGTGGCCAGGCTCTACCCTTCAAGAACAAAATCCCATCAATCTTTAAGCTTGTCCCTAAAATCGGGCCACATAATACCTTCAGTCTGGAAAGGGCCCCCATCCCCATCCCAAGAAACCCTGTATAAACTCTGCCTTCCTTCCGCCTAGTTCTCTGCTGCTTCTCACCCCAGCAGAGGCAGCCACACTCAGGGATTTTCTCTACCGATAAATCTCTCGTATGAGGTTTGTTATGAGGTGGGGCTTTGTGAAATTCCTTGACTCTGGGCTACCAGGATACCTTTCCTAGCAGAGCTGTTTCCCTGGGGAAACCTCTCTAAGCAGAGCTGCTCCACCTGCATTGGGGAAACTTTCCTGGCAGCTAGAGTAGAACTTCTTAGGGGAAGTCTTTCCCTTCATAAATGCAACATTTAAAAAGTTATTTACCCACTCGTGAAGATTTGGATCTAGGACCACGGATGAGATATAGCATTTGACGTTTGTCTTTCTGGATCTCTGTTGCCTCGCTCGATATAATCTTTTCCTGGTTCCATCTGTTTTCCTGTAAAGTCCATGATTTCCGTTTTTGTTTTTGTTTTTACAGCGAATAGTATTCCGTAGTGTTTGTAGGCCACATTTTCATTATCTGTTCGTTACTTGTAGGGTATTCAGGTTGTTTCCATTTCCTAGCTCTTGTGACTAGAGCGACAATGACCATGGCAGAGGAAGTACCTGTGAAGTAGGATATTGAGGCCTTGAGGCAAAATACCAACGAGTGGAATAGCTGGGCCACATAGAACCTTCATGTTAGGCCTTTTGAGAATTCTCCACACTGATTTCCCTAGTGGGCGGACAAATTTGCAATCCCACCAATAGTGAATGCTCCGTGTAAATATGGATATTAATCTTCTTTCAGATGTTTAGCTAGGAGAGACTCTCTCCTGCTGTATCAGTTTCCTCTTCACTTGCTTTTCTTCCTTTGAGGTACGGAAGTGATTTTAGCTTTGTGATGTCCCACCTGCAATTGCCGCCATTAATTCTAGGGCAAATGGAGTCCTATAGAAAGCTCTTCCCTAGACCTGTATCATATAGGGTACTTCCTCTGTTTTCTTCTGCCAGTTTCAGGTTTCATATGAAAGTTGTTGATCCATTTTGGGTTAGATTTTGTGCACAGTGATGGATATGAGCCTAGTTTTATTCTCCTACACCGAGAGCTGAAGCTTCTCAGGCAGGCCAGATTGGATATCTGATTTTCTAAGCACCATTTCTTCTGACCAGTATATATTTTTGGCAACTTTTTCAAATATCAGATGGTTATAGCCACCTGTACATATGTTTGCATCTTCAACTTTGTTCACTTGATTTTATATGTGCTTTTGTGCCAGTACCATATTATCTTTGTTCCTATGGCTCTGTAATAATCTATATCAATCAGGGATATTGTCCTATGGCTTTTGTTGTTGTTGTTGTTGTTGTCTTTATCTGATTTAGGTATTACGTAATATTTGATTCATAGGTTAAGTTTGAGAGTGCTCCTTCTGTTTCTAATTTTTAAGATAGTTTAAGAAAGATTGACTGTAGATTTTCTTTGAAAGTCTGGAACGAAATCTGCTGTGAATCCATCCTGTACTCTTTTTTTTTTTTTATTTTTTATTTTTAAGCAGGGTGGGTTTTTATTACTATTTCAATCTCATTTGTTGTTTGGGGGTCTGTTTAGGTTGTTGATATCTTGGTTTAATTTTGGTGATTTGACTCAATGTAGAAACATTCTTTTTTATTTTTTTCCTTAGTTTTTCTAGCTTAATAGAGTCCAGGTTTTTAAAGTATTCCTTTATGATATCCTGCATTTCTGTGGTTCTGCTGTAATGTTTGCCTGCTCATTTCTGACTCTGCTCATTTGAGTCTTTCATTCTGTTCGTTAATGAGCCAACAGCCTGCCAATGGTGTTTATCTTCTCAGAGAAACAGCTCTTTGTATTGCTTGTTTTGTTTCATTGATTTTGGCTCAGATTTTTACTATTTCTTGAAATCTGGTGAGTTTGGGTATGGTATGTTCTTGCTTTTTAACTTTTTGAGTTGCATCATTAAGCCATTTATTTGAGAGAGGTATTTGATGATGCTAGGACATTTGGGGTATAGGCCAATTGTAACTATGGAATGCAGAAAGCCACCAGGAACCTGGAAAGTTACACCACTGGGAAATATAAAGTCTACTTAAATTTTACAGGAAGTAGATTCAAAACATCCTGATCTAGAACAAATAGAAAATAATCTAAGCAGCTTGTTTTCCCAGCTCTGTATTTATCCTATCATGTAGTTATACAATTAATTTATCTTTTTAAGTTTAATTTTTTGACACATAAAATATAACATTGTTCACATTAGCTAATGGTATACCATATGATTCTTCAAATGCACAAAAACAATGTATAGTGCTGAAGGCTTTCAAAAATCTTTTCTTCCAGCTTTTTAAACTATATGGGAACTACTATGATGTGTAGAGATGTTTTCTTACTGGGCAATAAAGCACCAGGACTTCTTACTCCTACTAATTCCACTAATCTATTTCCCCATTCGTACCCTTCCATTTCCCATCCATACCCTCCCATTTTCCATTCATACCCTTCCATTTCCCATCCTTACTCTCCCATTTCCCATTCATACCCTCCCATTTCCCATTCATACCCTCCCATTTCCCATTCATACCCTTCCATTTCCCATCCATACCCTCCCATTTCCCATTCATACTTTCCTATTACCCTCCAGACTCATGTTGTCACAACTCTATTCTCAACTTCTATGTTTTCTACTCTACATGTGAATTACATCATGTGGAACTTGATTTTTTTTCCATTGCTGTCCACATTGTCACAAATGACAGACTTCCCATTCTTTTTGTGGCTAAATTGCATTCACTTGTGTATATGTATGACAAAAAAAATTTCTGAAGATATTACCATCTCTGATTTCAAGTTGAACTACAGAGCTACAGTAAGAAAAGTCACATTGGTATTTTTCAAATACCAATCAAAAATTTTAAAAAAAAGATCTTTGAAAGCCTTCAGCACTATACATACAGTTTTCCTCATCTGTTCATCAACTGATACCCACCTGAGTGACTTCTCTTCCTTGGCTATGTCCACTAAGGCTCTCCTTCAAAGATATCACCCTATAATCAGTCACAGAGTGGGTCTGATAATACTCACTGACAATACTTCCCTTACAAGAAATTTGACAAGGTTTCCTTTGGAGTAAAATGAAAGGACATGTGACAGTAATTCAAGTGCACACACAAATGGCCACAGATTTATCATTTCATCTATGTGAAATGTGACAGTTAGTCAAGTCCATAGGAACTGAAATCAAACTGTCGATGGTGGGTGGCCAGAAAGACAGGACAGTAAGCAGAAAGCAATGGCTAAGGTTAGAGGTTTGTTTCAGGACAGTACGGCTCTTCATAAGCAAAAACAAGGCAACTGCTACCAACTGATTTATACCAAATTTACCTTAAAAATATTAACATTTAGAAAAATTAACAGGGGCTGGGGAGATGGTTAGTGGTTAAGATCATTGGCTGCTCTTCCAGAGATCCCAGGTCCAATTCCCAGCGCCTACATGGTGGCTCCCAACTGTCTTTAACTCCACTTCCTAGGGTTCTGAAACCCTCTTCTGACCTCCGTGGGTACTGCGTGCAGGCAATACTATCTGTATGTACAGAAAAATTAACAAAGAATGACCCTTACCTCAAGCCACTTAAGTTTAATGCTAAAAGCAAATGATTGACCAATGGTGACATGTGATTAATATGCTCTGTGGGCATGTGTTGAACATTCTGTGGGGAACTGTTCTAGTCACTTGGGCTGTGTTAATTACCAATGACAGATTAGAGTTAATTGTCGATGAAGAACTGTGGAGGCTGCCCTGGGGCTGGGCATTCTCTTCTACTCTGCCTCACCCTTACAGGGCTCTAGTCACTGATTGTGCTTAAGGACATTTGAAAAGTCTCTGACATATAAAACAACAGTCACAGGTTCTGGGACAAGGACATGTCTTTGGTGACTACGGCCATACACATGTAACACATGGAGTGTGTTCTAAGAAGGCAGATACAGGGACATTCTGTGAATAGTAGGAAATACAACACAAGTGACAAGCACAGCTGTGATTCCTTTACAGTCACGTGATGCTCATTGAGGAAGAGGTCTTTAAGAAGAAGTTTTTAAACTATGTGTACTGGTTGGTTTTGTGTGTCAACTTGACACAGGCTGGAGTTATCACAGAGAAGGGAGTTTCAGTTGGGGAAGTGCCTCCATGAGATCCAGCTGTGGGGCATTTTCTCAATTACTGATCAAGGGGGTAGGGCCCCTTGTGGGTGGTGCCATCGCTGGGCTGGAAGTCTTGGGTTCTATAAGAGAGCAGGCTGAGCAAGCCAGGGTAAGCAAGCCAGTAAGGAACATCTCTCCATGCCCTCTGTGTCAGCTCCTGCTTCCTGACCTGCTTGAGTTCCAGTCCTGACTTCCTCTGGTGATCAACAGCCATGTGGAAGTAAGCTGAATAAACCCTTTCCTCCCCAACTTGCTTCTTGGTCATGATGTTTGTGCAGGAATAGAAACCCTGACTAAGACACTATGCTTTAGAGAAAATTCAACAGCATTCAATCTGCATAGCTCTTTGTCTGGGAAGTGAGCCCTACCCATCCAGTATGCCCTGGGGATCTCAACCCTGACCCCAGGATGTCACCTGACACTGTCAAGTTCTTTCTGCCATTTCTCACTTTTTCTCTTCGCTGCCCACATGACAGTCTCTATCCTATTGCTTCCAAGCCCCGTATGTCCTTATAATGCATATCACTCTTCCTGCTCATTTTTTTCCTTTTAATCTTTTCTCAATCTCAGATTTCATTTCCACTTACCAATGCTCCTCTCCCCAAGCAAACAAAACAAGTAAATAAAAATGGGCTTTTAAAAGTGAATTATTTGAGAAATTAGAGAACTTTCTAGGCATAATTCCCCATCTTAAGAGATAATTGGATTACACAGATATATACAGATATCAAAAAATTAGCAAATAACTGAATTTTAACATTATGAAATATTCTTATCAAAAAATTCTAAGTTACATAGTTAAAAAGAGTATTTAATGTATAGAATCAACTTTGAAATATTTTCAAATGGGTTGATAGGTATATAGAAAGTTTAGTAAAGTGTTGGAATGGGTAGAGTGTAGGTTTTACATATAGGGATATTTGCTAAAAGTGTTTTTCAGTTTAGCTCTGTGTTTGAAATATTCTCCACAAATTAATACGTGTTCATAGTACACATTCGCACAGAGAGTAGTGCACACCGAATAAATTACAATGGTTCCTGTGGTGTGGAGGGACTAACAGGAGATCAAACAAGGTTGGGGAAAGCCAATAAAAAAAATGATCACAGAAGTGTTAGCAAAAGCCCCACACTCGGTCCACAGCCCCAGCCCCAGCCCCAGTGGGACCCGGGATACACACCTGTGAGGATGGACAAGGTGGTGGTTTTTCCTGCCCCATTATGTCCGAGAAGAACAGTGATCTGCCCCTCATACATGTTCAAAGACAAGTCTTTTACTGCCTTCAGGGTACTGTTTTTTATGGTGAATTCCTGTCAAGAGAGAAACAAATACTAATTTGGTTACTGTCACCTGTAAACAAGGATTCATTAACTATTCAGAGTTGAAGGAAAATGTCATTGATTTCTAGGCTAGAGAAAAAACAAAGTAAAAGAGAGATTAAATTGTGGAAACCAAGCAATGCCTATAGGCAGTCATAGGAATTGTTTCAGGGGAGGGCTACAGATTTCCCCCTCAACAATCTCATGTTTTCCCTCTGCTTCAATCTTGAAACTGATTAAACTCCTGTCTGTCCCAGTCAGTCAGACCCAGTCAGTCAGACCCAGTCAGTCAGACCCAGTCAATCAGATCCATTCAGACAGACCCACTCAGTCAGACCCACTCAGTCAGACCCACTCAGTCAGACCACTCAGTTAGACCACTCAGTCAGACTACTCAGTCAGCCACAGTCAGCCACAGTCAGCCACAGTCAGTCAGCCACAATCAGCTAGTCAGTCAGCCTCTGTCAGTCAGACCCACTCAGACAGGCCCACTCAGTCAGACCCACTCAATCAGGCCCACTCAGACAGGCCCACTCAGTCAGACCCACTCAGTCAGGCCCACTCAGTCAGACCCACTCAGTCAGACTCACTCAGTCAGCCATAGTCAGTCAGCCACAGTCAGTCAGCTAGTCAGTCAGCTAGTCAGTCAGCCTCTATCAGTCAGACCCAGTCAGTCAGACCCACTCTGTCAGACCCAGTCAGTCAGACCCAGTCAGTCAGACCCACTCAGACAGGCCCACTCAGTCAGACCCAGTCAGTCAGATCCATTCAGACAGGCCCACTCAGTCAGACCACTCACTTAGTCACAGTTAGTCAGCTAGTCAGTCAGCCTCTGTCAGTCAGATCCAGTCAGCCAGACCCACTCAGTCAGACCCACTCAGTCAGACCCACTCAGTCAGACCCACTCAGTCAGCCACAGTCAGTCAGCCACAGTCAGTTAGCCATAGTCAGACCCAGTCACACCCAGTCAGCCCATCAGTCTTTCTCCTATGTCTCAGAATGAACTGCTGAAAATCTCATTGCAGACACCATTCATTACACCAAAATGAACTCTCTCTCCCGTGCTCTCATCTGCATGAGCCACACAACTATCCATCTACCCACACGTTCCAAAATTTGAGACTGAGGGACCTCATATTATTTTTTTTTTACCTCATATACTGAAAACTCGTTAGTCACTAGTCACTGCTAATCAGTTCCTTTGCTTATTTAACAAGAAATTAATATATCTAATAAAAAAGAGAAATTAATGAGCTCTTGTGTGGCATGCATTGTAGAACATGGTCTGATTGTCATTATGAAGAAGGCATACCTGGTACTTTCTATAGCAGAAAAATTATAACAGGAGAACAGGAAAACACATCTGCGTATGTGCATAGGAATGACTTAAAGCTTTTACTAAACATGAGAAGTATGCACCAGTGGAGCATATCGAGAGCCTAGAACAATGCTTGTGTAAATGTAGTCGAGAGGTTTCAGGAAGGAAGAAAGCCAGGGCAGTTTGCCAGCTGGGCAGTCTTGGGAGTACATATCACATCTAACAATAGGCACAGTGTAGCAAAAAGAATTACAAAGACTAGTTCGACACCCCTCTCTCCACCTGTGCCTGAAAGAGAAAGTGCTTTGAACAAGATGGTAAATTGTATCTGTTCCTTCAGTTTCCATCTCTGAACAGTGGACTCTGAATTTAAGTGCCTTTGGCTGCCTAGATCTAAACTTTTTTTCTGAGTTTCTGAACAACCATTTTCTTTTGTTAAGTGGTATTTTGTAACTAAACAAAAATCCAAATATGGCATTAGTCTAATTCATAAATTTTTAATAGCCATATTGGGCCATTGTTCACACACTGCACAGTAAGCCCATTTAAAGAGTGTAATTTGGTGGGCTTCAGTTCACTCATAGTTTTACAGCTATCTGCATGGCCCTCAGTTACTTCTTTCTTTCTCTGTCCTAACTTGGAAATACAGACTGCCTTGGCTACTCTGTGACACAACTAACTGAAGCAACTGCAAACCTTCAACAATACTACCCACTTGTTCACGTTTTTCACCAAACATTCAGAAGTGAACGTTGTTAACCACTAGACATCAGCTCCTGCCATGAACCAAGTTTCTTTAAAGCCCTGTCTGAAAAAGTTCAACCTGACCTCTTTGTTGTTATTGTAGACATACTTAACTAAAACATCCTCTCTCTCTCTCTCCCTCTCTCCCTCTCCCTCTCCCTATTCCTCCCTCCCTCCCTTCCTTCCTCCCTCCTATGCAAACCTTCCCTAACTAGGAGACTATCTCATGGCAGGCATTTTGTTCCTCTGGCTCTTAGTCTTCCCACCCACTTTCCACAATGTTCCCTGGACTGGCTTCATGGAAAAAGTGTAAGGGTCGCATTGTAGTTATAGCAATTGGGGCTGGTCCCAGGGCTCATAGGCTTTAAGATGGGTAGGCTATTTATTGCTTTTTACTCTAGACAATGTTCCCAGCAGCTTTTGATACTATGAGAGCTAGCTCTGAGGGAGGAGGCTTCCAGGTCTGTACAAATTAAGGTCTGTACAAATTAATTTCTCCAACTCCTATGTCCAAAATATGTGGTATTTTCAGCAATAGAATCTTACTTTGAAGTTCTGTGAGGCGAGCAAGGGCAATAAGAAATGTGTTCTTTTCTTTGACAGACATCTTGGGTTTTCTAATTAGTCACCGTTTACTTGGCTTAACTAATCCCCACCATGGTGAGAAGAACACGGATTTCATTTTACGCCGAGATGTGTCTGGGGCTGATGACATCATTTTAAAAGCACTCTGCATGTCTTTACTTTCTGCATTTGTGGAATGAAGTGTGCTGATCAGGTCTATGAATTAACTACAGACTTCAGTTGCTCATGTCCTTACTGACTGGTCTAGCTCTATGCTCACATTCTTAGTGTTTTCCTAATTTTTGTGCTTTTAAATCTATTTTTAATATACTAATCGCTATTTTTAAATCTGTGCATACTAGTTTTAACATCTATATCATGTTCCTAATGAGGCTCATCTATTCTGTGTTAACTATTGGTTAATGGTTGCTATTTTGTGCTCATTCACATGTCTACAGAGAGGCCTTTGGGTCCTCATGACACTCTGTGCAGCTTTATAGAGCACTCTAGGAAGAAATGAACCACTGTAACATCAGAGGTGTGTGCCGGGGTGATTCTGCAGGAAAGTAAAACTGGGGAGTGGAGAGATAACAGAACAAGGGCAGAGCACACTGTTCTTTTAATATAGCACTGCCATATTAAAACAATGGTTGATGTCAGCAAATATCCAAAGCAAGCCAATGAAAAGGCTGTTTGACACATGTGCCTTATGATGAGAGCAGAGTGTAGGGATAACTGGTAAAAAAAAAAAAAAAAAAAAGAGCCCCAGAACCAGTCCTCCACTGGTCCCTAACCCTGGCACATGGCAGACATTATAAAAAGGATTCAATTGCCACAAATTATGAAATTAAACATTCAAATTAAGTTAGAATAGCTCCTTGTGAGGCTAGGGAATGTAAGTGGGTATAAGTTTCCTGAAAAAAAAGGAAAAATACACCCTTGAAGATCCAGAAAAGAATAAACACCTAAAAATATCTCAAAGAGTTCAACGCAGCCTTACCTCTAACCTATAAAACAAATCAGGATGCTATTTGTTTTGTAACAACAAATCAATACCTAATAAAAGTTCCACCTTGACTCTAACCTCTTATCATGCAGGGCAGCATTACTATCCACATAAAGGTAGGCTGTATTTTGAAGGGAGGAGAAGAGAAATAACACAGAGAGGTGTTGTTGTTTCACCCTGCAGCCCAAGTGAACCTTAACCTCATGGTTTCTCTGCCTCAGCCTCCCAAGGGCTGGGATAAAGGTGTGGCTGCCATGCCCAGCCAATAAATGAACTTTTAGATTTTCTTGTGCACACTTCAATTTCGTCTTACTTACTTTATCTTTCAATTAGCATAGCTGTGGAGTTATGGCTGTGACAAGCATCTAATCTCCGTACTAGACTGTCTTTCCATCCTACTGAGAAACAGAAACCTGGTGAATAAATAAATACCTTGTACAAATGCTGAATCTGGATGCCAGCCACTAAGCCAACAGGTTCCGGCTCCATAAAATTACTGGGAAGTAAATTAGAGACTTGGCTCTCTTCCCTGCTTATGGATGGCTCTCCAAACCAGTAGGTTTTCTAAATAACAACAACCAAAAATTAGTGATAGTGATAATAATAATAATAATAATAATAATAATAATAATAGGAAGCTAAGTGCTTTTAGATGTCAAAGCTCTCTGGCTCGGATCCCTCTGGCTCGCTGTTACAATGGATGACTTGATGAGTCATCACTTGTGATGATTATAACAGGAAGCAAATTGTCTGTAATATGAATTTCTGAAATTATGATCACAGAACACACATTCTGCTTCAAGCTCAGCTTTGCAAGAAAGTCAGTGAAGCCACCTCAGAAGGGCATAGCAAGAAGCATTGCCTCACTCTGAGTCAGATCTTTCTAGCAGGGTTGGGCTACACATTGTAGCTATCCTAGCACTTTTGAGTGATTCTGTAAAGACAAAATCATTTTCATAAATATTTTAAATCATTTGGCTTATGTTTTTTAACCAAATTTTCCTTTTCACTGATGTTATACAAGCAATGAAAGGCAAGTCTGTGGTGTTTTAGTATTTAGTACTTAGTACTTAGCACACTGTACCATGTAGTCTCTGTCTTCTCTACCATTTAAATATTTATAGAGGAAAGCCTGCTCCACTTAATTATATATATTTTACAAAGTTATTAAGTTTTGATCCTTTGAAAGATATAGCACCATACCAACTGACATAGAAAATGCATTTGGCAAAATTCAGAGTATATTCATTATAAAAAAATTTTCAGAAAATAAAGTCTGGCAAGAATTTACTCAACACATTAAATTCTATCTTTCAACCCCACAGCCAACATCACCTCCAATGGGGAACAAGAGTGTTCCTATGTTTGCCACCCTTATTTAATGCAGTGGTGAAAGTCTTAGCCAGGGCAGTTACGTAAGAGCAGTAAAGGAAGAGGTCAGATGATTTCAGGTTGCCAATAATAACTGACTAATTCAGAGAACCTCACCAGTCAACCTACAGAAATGAATAGAGTTTTAAAAATATACTAAAAACACACTAGTTAGAATGGAAGTCAAGAAAACAATCCCACTGACAACAGCAATAGCCACAAAATTGCCTATGGGTAAATGTAATCAAATCAATGACTTCTAGAATAAAAATATGAAATTCTGAATAAATTAAATAGGATGCTAAAAAGTAAGGGTTGCTGGTCATTAGCCTACTTTCATGTTCAATGAGAGATCCTGTCTCAGAGGAGTAAGGTAGAGGGTGGTAGAACAGGACACATGGTATCCTCCACAGGGCGACTACACACACACACACACACACACACACACACACACACACACACACA
>JADRCC010534966.1:0-11561 GCA_019843855.1 Hylomyscus alleni
GTTTAAACTGCTCTGATTAGTTTAAATGTGTGATTGAAAAGTCAGCGTTTTCCAGCGCGTGGAGAGTTGGGCGTGAATGTGTTCGGTAGACCACATACATGATGCGAGGGCAGCAGCCTGGGAAATCCTAGAGTCTGGCCGATGTCGAGGTCTTTCAGCTCCGATTCCAAGGTCCCCCAGGGCAATGGTTCAGTTCGTCCTCCCCATGCTGGAGCCACTTGTTGACAGTAAGCTCAAGAGAAGTCGTTGTTTGTAAGCTCAGCTTCAATGTCCCCCGAGAGAGCCGCCAGCTGGCAGCAGTGCAGAAAGCATAAACACATTTGACTTTTTTCTATTGACAAAGACACGTAAGTGATGTTCAAGAAGACTGGATCTCTGTGTCAAGGCAACAGGGTCACTGAGGCTTTGCATCAAGCCCATGGGCAAGCCTAGTTCCTGCTATGTTTACTGTGTATGTTGGTCCAAAGGTAGGTACTAGCCAGACGCAGCTATGGCCCGGACCCTAGTTCCAATCCCTGGAACAGGAAAAATAGAAACAACTTTAGAGACTGTCTCTTCTGGTCAGCTCTCTGAAAGACTGGATGGCCACCTTGATGCTGGAAGAATCCATCGCTAGAATAACAAGCAGAGATTAACAGATTTGAAGCAGGTTTCCGGGCCGAGATCTGAGCCTGCCCCTGACTTGGAGAGATCAATGCCTGCAATGCCTTCTCTCCTCCACAGAGCACGAGGCAACTTAGCGGTAGTGAAATTCATTGTGCGTAATGGAGTGTCTGTTGCTTGCTGCTAATGGATGATTTCAAATGTGAAGAAAGATTTATTCAGTAAGTCAAGCATATGCTTCCAAGAGAAGATAACTGGGAGTCAAAAAACAATTACATGGTTAAACGGGAAAATTTAAACACATCTCCCAAGTTCTCCATCAGTCTGACTGTGTAGTTTGAAAGGCTGTGGGGATTTGGTTCAGAAAATTACTAATTGAGATTCTTTTCTTTCCGTGTGTGGTACCCATTTCAACATGCTAGTTTGATGATGTAGAAAAAATAAAGGGCAGGAGTTTAGTATCCTCTTGTGGTCCCAGGCTTGAATTTCTTGGGATTGAGTTAGGCTGTTCTTGTGGTGGTCAGAGAGGAGTCAGGAATATTTTGCTGATGTCAGGCAAGAGGCCAGAGCCCTGCTCAGAGGGCCTTCAGGGAACATCTGGCCAGCTTCATTGTGATGCTGAGGTTCAGATAAGGAAAGGATCACACGGGGTCGATTTCAGGGCTCTTTGCCAGGCTTCTCCACTGTTCTTCCTCTAGAGTGGAAATGCTAACATTGGCCTCAGTGAGATGTGCCAGGGAAGAACAGGAGTAGGAAAGATATACATTTAGTCCCTGGAAAGGTGGGGAAGGATTGGCCACGAACTTATTTACTTACGTTCATTTCGTGAGGATCCCACATCTTTTATCACCTTAGCAGCTGTGCCTGCAGCTCGCCGAGGTTCCTGGTTCCCTGGCCCTCACTGGCTTGAGCACAGGCATAGGCAGACACAGCCCCTGACATTTTCCTTGGGATGGTGACAGCTGGTGAGACTTTTGACTAAAGGCATAAAGAGCAAGCAGCAAAAAAACAGTTACTGTGTTAAAAGTGGTTTAAAAATGTGCTGCGCCATCTGTTTGGCCACAGAGGTTTTGTGGGGCATGCGTGGGGTAGGGGGAGGCCTCATCTCACACTTCTGGGTATCACCTTGGTCAGGGCCAGCAGGGAGAAACTTTTCCAAGACTGCAAGCTTTGTCTTCTACTTATCTCAGCCTCTCTTTCTGCTCCCTGTGCAAAGCTTCATCTTGTTTTCTGAAAAGACATTTTCTCAGCTTCTTCAACTGCTGATGAGGTAACAAATCTGTAGATCGAAGGGGATTGGCTCAAAGGTGGGCTTTTGCTTTCAGCATTGGTTATGTAAGCTAGTGCACTGTAAGAGAAAGAGGATTTAGGAGTATCTTAGCTGAGGACAGAGCTCCGTGGTAGGCCACTTTGTAGACTGTCTATACAAAGCTCTGAGTTCAAATCCTAGGCATCACTCTGCATTTTCTTTCACATCATAAAGTAGCCTACCGTTTTTTTTCCTGCTGACATTTCTTATTAAATTCACATCTGATACATATTTTTTAGTTTTGTTTTCTTTTTTGTTAAAAGATTATAACAATACACGCTCTAATTAGTTGTCGCCGTGTTACATGGAAACTATTAATGCTGTTTGGTGATTTCACGCGTACTTCTTTTGATGAATTCGTGTTTAATTACATGAATATTTTGGTGCTTGTATGTTTTTGATGTAGGTCATTACACTGATTGCAAATATCAACAGCTTTGTCTCTTTGTGTTGAGTGTTAAATTTCTTATTTCCTCTTGTTTGTCACTGGGCAAGCTTTGAGTACAACATTAAAAAGTAGCAGTGCTTCTGAGTTGGCGCTGATCCTGCCTCTAGCTATCACCTGTGCTATGAATCCAGAGCAAACAAATATCATTTGTTGTTTTAATTAAAAAAAGTATTAAAATTTTATCAAATTTCAGCGTGTGGAGATGATTTTAGACTATTGAGTCACATGGATTGTTTTTAAATTTTGTATCAGCCTTACAGTTCTGGCTCTAATAGACTGCTGGTTTTGATTTTCTGATGTTTTATGTAGGAATTTTACATGTTTACTTCTACATGTAATGGTGTCTTCCATCCCACATCCACTGCATTTTCCTTGTCCCGTTTTGGTACTGGGTTGTGCTAGACACATGAAATGAGCTGCGTAGCCTTTATCTCCTGGGTATAGTGCAGTGCATGGAATTACAGCTTTCTTGAATGTTTGATAGGATATGACCATTAACTTTTCCCATCTCAGCACAGGACAAGTGTGCTTAGACTCTCTCTTGTTGCCACAGCTTTGACTAGTTGTTCTTTAATGGTGGTCTTCTTTTCCAATTTTCTTGATGTACTGTTTCCCAGAAAGCTTTCAAATCATCTACAGTTGAAATGTTTTTGTGTAAATTAGTATGTAATTAAAAAGGAAATATAGTTTGAAGCCTTAGAGTCTAGCATTGCTGTTGTTTGCCTAGCAAAGCAACAGTGAAGGTCGCATTGCTGAAGACACCGTAAACTTCACGCAGAGGCTCTCACCTGGACAGACCACTGAGACTAAGTGGCTGTTGAGTGCTCCATCCTTAGTGGGGGCATCTGGATTACGTCCTTCAAGGCCCAGGGAACATCATGGAAGATGGGTTGTTAGAGCTGGAGGGCGGGGAGGAGAACTGTAAACACTGTCTTCTGAATATGACGTAGCCATTGCAGCCATCAACACACACACAGAAGCTGTGGCTACTGGTGCACACACACACACACTCACACAAGCGCACACATACACACTCAAGCACACATGCACACTTGTAAATGTGACATAGAAGTGGGAGGGGGACCAGTTGGGAAGAAGGAAGTCAGCAGGTGGGGAAGGACTAAGAGGGTAAGGGGGTGCCTGCTGTGATCACTATCATCACAACACATGGTATACACATATGACATTGTCAAGAAGTTGGAAATTGGCATTGACGATAGCATAACAAAACCAATGAGGGCTTGGGAAGATGGCTACCCAATAAAGTGTTAGTGAGTATGAGAACTGGGTTTCCAGCATGGAATTTGGATTCCCAGAATCCATGGAAAAGCCAATGAGTTTGCCTGCCTGCCTGTGTTCCCAACTTATGGAAGGCAGAGACAGGGACTCCTTAGAGCAATTTAGCTAGTCAGACTAGAGGAGACAGCAAGCTCTAGGTCCATCAGGAGACCAAATCTCAATATATGTAGTAAGTGATTGAGGAAGACACTCAGTTGTCCACGCCTATAATCAGATGTGTACATATACGTGTGTGCCTACACCCACATACAACCCATGTAGGTGAACATGCACATACACATACCACATACACATATACATACAATCCTAAATGGTACATTGAATTGTGTAAATGGGTAAGTTGTACGCTATATGAATTTCTAGATAAAAATGAATCTTTCTAAAATAACAAAAAAATTGCCCGTTGCACCCGTTTACTTCATCTTAATGTTGTTTTATCATCTTCTACTCTGCCCCTATGGTCTCAGTCTTTCACAAGCTATATACCAAGCTTACTGATATTTTCAAGGAACCAGCTTTTAGTTTTATTGATCTATGTTATTAATTTTTTGTTTCATAGTTTGCTAATTATGCATTTGTATGTTCTATTCTTTCCCGCCAATTACTAGGTTTATTTATTTCCCTCAAACTTAATGATTTTTTTTTAAAGGAGCTCACTTTCATTCTTCTAATTCTCATCTTTCCCCATGAAATTTAAGACCAAGTTTTTCTGGATTCTGTATACACCTTCACACTGTCGGATACACGGACTCTCCTTGTTATGCATTTGTAGATAGTTAATTATTTTTTTTCTTTATTAGCTAAGGGTTACTTAAAAGGTGTCTAAGCCACACAAGTTGGCTAGCTATTTGTTATGTTTTCTGCTCTCTATCCTAGAAAGCAACCTATCTGATTGCCTCCTGATAGGATTTGTTGACATTTCTTTTGTAACTTAATACAGGAGTAATTTTTTTCTCCTGCAGTGCTGGCAATTGAACACATGCGCACACCAGTCAGGTGCTCTGCCACTACTGACCTATATCCTGGGCTCTTAGTCATACTAACAAGTTGTGACATTATACTCTTCAGGTCTCCCCTTTCTGTGCGGGACCTACAGCTGTTTGATGTGGTAATTCTGAGAGCCAGAGAATAAGACACATAGCCATGGTGGGAAATGGTCACTTTCTCCTTGTGCATATTTTAAGTTTTCCTTTATTTAGCAAATCTGTGCTTTCAGGTGTGTGGAAGTGGAGCCATATTTATGGATAGTACATGTTCTTTTTGTGTCTGTTTTTGTGGTACTGGGATTGAACAAATGCCTCTGTTCATGCTGGTCAAGCACTTTGCCAGTGAGCTACACCCAGCCTCTAGATAGTTTATTTCACCACCTTGGAGTAGCTTTTCCCTAACTCCATTTATCTCTACCTTAACTTACAATAACTCCTCAGAGTATGTTGCTTTTATTAGAATTGGCATAAATATATTTTCTACTCTTTTAGTGCCACTAATTCAACTACAACTAATAAGCCATGCCTAACTGAATTTTATATTAAGATTCTACTTTAATAATCTCTGTCACTCAGTAGGAATTTTAACCCATTCATACTTACTGGGATTATCGATAGACTTCTTTCTGTCAATGTTGAACACATTTTATTCATAATAAGTTGCTTTTTTTTTTGTACATTTAGCCCATTGTAAAAGGCTGATGAACGTTGAGGTACTGACCTATGCTGACTTGTGTCTGGTGTCTCTCTGGTGGAAAACATTAAAATCTGTTCTTTTTCATTTCTTGTTTTCTGACAGGATTCTCATCTTTCTCTGCCTGAGTGTTTACATACTTATATACCTTAGGATTTTAGTTAGAACTTTTTTTTTTAGGCTTTTGGTTAGAACTATTTTTTTTTTAAATTTGTATATTTTAATTAAGATCTAGGTACAGCACTGCCCCCTTCCCTTCCCTTCTATCCTCAAGCCCTTCGAGCTGTGCATTTCAGTTTGTCATTGTCCTTGGTTTCTCTGGATGTATTTAAACGATTGCAACTTACATGATTTTTTTTTTTCTCTAGCCTCTTTCTAATTTTATATGGTCTCATTGTGGCTTGGAATTCTTTGTCACATACTTGAAACCAGAAAGAGAATCACCAGGCTGGGCAAGATTGTTTCCATGATACCATTTGATGAGTCTGCAAACAGGAGGAGGAGCAAGGACTGGAAAGACGTCCAGGAGGGCACTGCAGTGGGACTGGGGCTGGGATGTGTCATGCTCTGAGTCACCAGGTAGTGGGGTAGTTGTTAGGTGGCCTTATTACATCAACTGCTGACTGATACAGCAGTCGTCCAGCCCAGACGAGGATACGAACACTTAACACAGCACTTCCTTATACAAAGGTGAGTGAGGTTAGTTATTTCCAAGGCTTGAGACGGAGACTGTGGCAGAAAGAAGACAAACAATCAAAACAAAGCAAAGCAAAACAAAACAAAACAAAAACAAGACCAAAACCAAAACAAAAAAACAAACAAAAAACCCAAATATACCAACCAGCCAACTGTGCTCATTCAATGTTTTCTGATGACTTTCATTAGGAAGAGCAAAGAAAGATTTTGATCAGGAGACAGAGGTCTGGGCTAGTTGGTGCCTGGGGGCTTCTTTGTTTGTTTTTTTTTTTTTTCTATGAAGATTTCCCATGGAGACATAGGGACCAGTCATCCGGCCCCCGGGGCCTGAAATCCCTTCTGACTCAGGGATTCTCAGAATCTGCACTAGGGCAATGGAAGAAAAGATGGCTTCCAGACTAGCAGGAGTCAAGTCTGACCAAAATATCCTGATCTGTTTGTTAGGAAACCAGGGAGGAGCTGCACCGGCTTCCTTCCCACCTGGACAAAGGATGGATCTTAAGGAGCCTTTCTGCTATTGAGTTTCCTTTGCCTAAGTGAATTCCAAATGCTGCTGAAAATTCCATTCATTATTTAAGCCATCTCAGCTCCCCTGAGAACCTACGTGCCCAGCAGGAAGGAAGGCATTTTCTCACGCTTGTGGGCTGGGGATGCTTGAGGAGATGGCTTGGAGGCAATGTTCCCCAAGAGTCTATAAAGGTGAGCTAAGAGGTCATCGAATGGTGGTGGTGGGACCGACAGGGACAGGGCTGGGAGCCATTACAACCATCCTGAGAATCTGACTCACTTGCTAAAAAAAAAAAACCAATAGATTGCTAGGCAGAAGTGGTTTCAGCAGAACTGTATTAGGGTCCAAAGACTGACACTTTTAGGTCATTTTGGTAACTAGGCAGGCAGAGAAAATACTGACCAATCAAACTGCCTTTGTTTTAGGGGTACAGCTGCTTCAGGTTCAACAAAGAGGGGGCTCACTTTTGACCACAGGGTCCCAGTTAGCACTGGAGTGAGAACAAACTCACTGAGGCCTAAGTGGTGTGGGTTGAGATGGCCAAATTATAGCCACATAGGAACTTTCACGTCCCCTGAGTGGTTGATACCCCCTTGCCTCTGTCTGCCCATTTTCTCTTCATAGGAAAAGCCAATGGCAGGCTGAGCCCCTGGAAGCACATGGAGTCCGGCTCAAACAATGCCTTACTGTAGAGCCACAGGGAAGCTATTGATCTCTGAGCCGTCGATATGAACCTTGTATCAAATGATGCTTCTGCACCTAGTAAGAACATTTATTAGAAAGCTTATTAGCACTCTGACCAAGTACTTGAGAGGAGACTGTCTGAGGTGGAAGGATTTGTTTTAGCTCCTAGTTCTAGAAGGTTCAGTCGATGGTTGTGTGGTCCCAAGTACTTTGTCCTGAACATAGCGATGGCAAGAGTGTATGAGGAGGAGGCTGTGCACATCATGATGGACAGGAAACAGAGAGAGAGGAAGGGGCTTGGACCAGTATAACCTTTAAAGGCATTTCTCAGTGAACTGCTACTTGGGGCCAGGGGGTGGCTTCCTAAGCAGTGTCACCAGCTGGGGACCAAGCCTTTAAACACAGGAGTCTATGGGAGACATTTTATATTCAAATCACTCCAGTGCTCACTCAATGAATAAATAACTACTCCATTCTAAGTGGTATTAGCCAGTAAGTACTTGGTGAAGGAAAAAGATTTCAATGTAAGGCAAGAGCCACATTTTAAGTATGACTGTGGGTGTGATATATCATGGGGCAGCCAGCAAGAAGCCTCAGGAAGGGAAGCCCTCACACAGGGAAAGGTAGGCAGGGCCGCTAGGCCCAGGTTCTGGGAACTGATGTCTGATTTCAGGTCGAACAATTAGTGTTGAAATGCATCGGAGCCAGGAAGCTTCTTGGCATTGTTGCCTGTAATAAAGAAAAATCCAGACATAACTGGCTGTGTCGATTCGAAGTGATGTAACAAGCAGGCTTTGGCCTAGTTTTCTCAAAGCAGGCAGGTCCCCTGGCTCTTCCCACACCCTTTCCTGAATTGTCAAGTGATGGCTACTGCCACCTAGTGTTGAGAACTGCACTGGCGTGGGGAAACTCAATCTCTCTCTCTATCTTTCTCCCTCTCTCCTTCCCTCTCTTTCTCTCCTCTCTTTCCCTCCCTCCCCCCTCTCTCTCTCACACACACACACACGCACACGCACACGAACACACTCAGACAGGACACAGTGAGACTGCCTGGTTATCTCTCTTTGGACTTGGGATTGGAAGATGACCAATCAAGGAGACCTTGTGGTCTTCTCTACATAGAGGTGAGTCTCTTTCAGCCCAATGGCACCTGATTTTTGCTTTGGCCTGAGAAATGCTAGTATGAGAGGTTGTAGCAGAATAGTGACCCTGAAGCCACAAATGCTCACAGAAAACTCCTTTGGTCCAGGCTCCTTGCAGTACAGGTGAGGAAACTGACACTCAAAGATGGGGGGGGGGGGTGTGTGACGCCTAGGATGACTTTACTTGGTGGCCGGCCTACCGTGACTTTAGCCTGTCCTTTCCCAACTCCTCTTTCTCTCGTGAACACTAATGCAACGATGTCAGGAATTTCTAACCTCTTGGCAAGCATGAAAACCGTAGAGATTTCAAATGAGGAAGGAAGCCATGCTTGTTGATGCTTTAGTGCCGGCCGCCATTCTCAAACATTTCAGTGAAACCTTACGCAGAATTAGAATTATGGGTGAAGTCAAGTAACGGAAACTGTGGAGAGTGACACTTACTGTGCCTCCTGGGCAAACTTGCAACACCTGAGAGCAAGGGAGATGCAACTTGGAAACCAAGGCAACTTATGAGGAACTCTGGATGTGGAGTCTCAGCTCCTGCCTTCCTGTCTTCCTGCCTTCCTCCAGCCAAAGCTCGGGGTGTGGCTCTGGGAATCACGCTGGCCTTTGGATCTTCTAGGTTCTGTATTCATAAAACAATCTCCGGGTTCTTAGGAAGAACCAATGAGAGAATTGGAGAATGGGTAAAGTGATTTGCATAACAAACCTTATCCATAAATGGCTTATTTGCTTTTTTCATGGCTGAGTTTAGTTAATAGTCACCCAGAGGCTTGTGTCTCTTAAGTGGTCGAGTCTGTGAGCTGGGCTGATTGTAATCATCTTAAACCAAAACCCAAGATAGAGCATCCTCCATGGGAGACAGCGCTCTGCTCTCATCTCAGAGTTTCCAGCCCAGCTTGCCACTGTGAGCTCGTAATCTCTAGAAGCATAGATTCAGAAGAAACTGTTTAACAGGTGCCTGAGACAGCTGCTTCATTGAATATTCCAGAGGCATGGCAGTGCCCTTTGGCCCACAGACTCCACGTTTGTGTTGCCAATCTTTTCCAAGATAATCATCATTGTGGCAAGGATTCACATTCACGGTTAAGATGTCAGGGACTTAATTGTGTCTTATTAATCATGTGAATAATCTTCCTTTGTGAGGCAGCCTCCATGCTCTTAACCACTTTAAAGGAAAGCTGTCGCGATATTTTATTATTGATTTGTCAGAGCTCTTTATATATTTGATACAAGTTTGTTAAGTATACATTTTTACAACTCATTCTCCTAATTTGAAGTTTCCTACTTCATTGTCCTGATGATGTCTTCTTAAAAGCAGGGATTTAAAAAAAAAACAAATTAATTCCAGTGATCTACTGTTTTGATTCATATTTAGTGTTCTCAGATTATCTTTGTTCAATCTCAGACTGCAGGTATTTCCCCGGTGCTTTCTTTGAAACGTTTCAGTTTCATGCTTAAGCCAGTGATCTGCCTGAAGTTATTTTCGTGGGTAGAGAAGAGGGACTCAGGATTCCACATGGATGAGAGCCCTTCAAGCATCATTTGTCAAAAACATTTTCTTTACCCCACTGAAGTGACTTAACTGAGAGTTAATTTTTAAGATAAAATCTTTTTAAAGTAAATTCATTTTTAAAAAATGCTTGTGCCAAGTAAGTTAAACAAAAACCAAGGCCATACTGGTCACAGCAGCACCAAGGATTCAGGGACTGTACAATCCCATGGGTTTTAACTCCTGTATAGATTCATATATCCACTGCCACAATCAAATACAGAAGAGTCTGATGTCCTCCTTCACAACGTCTTCATGTCTGTGTGTGGCTGACACATACCCCCTAGACTGAACACTGAACATTACAGTAGCCCCCAACCCGAGTGTCCTCTGATTAACCCACACTGCCTAGATTACTGAACATACAGTAGCTCTCAAGATCAGGGCTTAGGAGGCATTCACTAAAGACCTCTTAGTCTACTGACATCAGGATTTTTCTATTGTATTCCTTTTAAGTTTTTAGTTTTTACATTAGATTTATTATGTGCTTCCAAAAGATTTATCTTTGTTTTCTTTTAAATGTCTGTATGTCTCGTGTGTGTATGCCCATGAGGGCTTTATGTGGGTGCTGGAAACTGAACTCAGGTCCTGTAGAAGAGCTCCCAGCTGCTGAGTAGTCTCTCTAGCCTTCCCTTCATACTGTGTTCTTTTCTTTCTGATTTCTTTGGGTTAGTCTTTTTTTTTTCTTGGAGACTCCCAGGGTTTCTTCTTCCTAACGCACACATCTAAGGAGACAACATCTCTCCACCCTGCACCCCCTCCCCCAGATTTTAGATGCCTTCTATAACTTGGGTATGCTGTATGAAATTCATTTCAAGTATTTCCCAATTTCTTTTAAGAGTCATTTTGGGGTTTTTTGGACTCATGATTCACGGAGAGGTATAGTGTTGGACATCCTGGTGTTTATAGATCGTCCTCTTATCTTTCTTACTGATATCCAACTAAACTCTGCTACAGCTTGGAATGTATTTTGTGTGGCTGTTATTCTGAATTGGTTAGTGTGTGTTCCACGATCCATGCCACTGGCTTCCATTGGCGTGGACTTAATGCACCCTTCAAAAGAATCTATGTTTTCCCTTGTTGGGGAGGACATAGCTCTAACTACTCACAGGAGCTAACCATTTGTTGAAGATTTTTTGTTTTCTTCATATCTAAAATTAGACTCTCCTTTCCTACTTTTTTAAAGTATGCTTTCTGATTTTATTATTTATTGAACAATTTTTTTCATATATTTTAACTATTCCACCTCCCCAAATTTCTCTGAGATCCTCTGCACCTCTCTACCCACCCCACACTGCTCTCTCTCTCCCTCCCCCTCCCCCCCTCCTTTTCCTCTTCCTCCTCCTCCTCCTTCTCCTCCTCCTCTCTCTTTAACCCTTTCTTACTTCTTGAGTCAGATTTGTAAAGAATTCTAGTGCTGTCAGTTCATCGTATGTTTCTGGCTCTGCCAGGCTCAGGTCTAGGAAGGCGAGGAGGCTACAGGTGATTCACAGCCCAGTCCTTTGCACCTGGCTGCCTGCTACTTCTCACTTTGCAGACTCCCCTGGATGCGCTTAGATTTTGAAGTGATGTTTTCATTGGGAAGCTACCCGCTCATTCTCCATTCATGAGGAAGCACGAAGGGTAGCCATCAGCCACGG
>JADRCC010534978.1:0-10063 GCA_019843855.1 Hylomyscus alleni
GGGAGGGATGGAGATAGATCTAGGAGGAGTTGAGGGCAAGGAGTGACAGTTTAGCAGGGTCAAAATTCATCATATGAAGTCCTCAAAAAAATTAATAATAAAAAACAATGAGAAAAGAAATCCCACCTTTCAGCATTATTGGAGCAGGGATTAGGTTTATAGTAAATTTTGGGAGACTAATGTAAACCAGGGTAACATGTCTTGAAACATGAAGGAGGATGAGCATAAGAGAGAACAGGCTTGCTAACTTTAAGGGAGTGAAAGGTACTGGATTTTCCACTGAATTTAATCCTAATCTCTGTCTCTTGTAGTGGCAGCCATCCTTCAAGGTGGTTCCTAAAGATTCTCGCTACCTGGTATGTATGTTGTACTCGTCCACATAGAATATTTACTTCTTGGTATGCGTGTACCAAGTAGTACACCTCTTCCACCTCTATCAGATGGTGGTTATGGTAGAGGTGACAGACTGATTCCTGAGACTGGGCCATAAAGGGCCTTGCAGCATCTGTCATTTTTTTTTAGAGTGCTCATTATTGAAGAAGTCAAGCACCGTCTTTTTAGAATGCATAGGCCTTCACGGGGAGGCTCACACGCAGAAAAGAAAATGTCTCCACAGTACCAGTTTTGAACCATGAGAGTTGTCCCTTTGGAAGAAAATTCTCTATCTCCAGGAAAGCTTTCTGATGGTTGACAGACCAGTCAGACAAACGAGTGGAACACCATGAAGAACCATGAAGAACCCTGAATCTGAATGTGTCTAATCAAGCTGATCTTGAATCCCCGGGCCATAGAAACTCCCAAGGCACCACACATATTTTATGTTCCTTCAGGCAACTAAATTGGGGGCACTTGTATACATGTTCATATCTATAATCTTGATTTGAAAGTCTTTGTGGGTGGAGCCAACAAGATGGCTCAGGGGGTGTTTGCTGCCTCCAAACAGGACCTCCTGAGTTTGATCTGCAGAATTCGCATAGCGGAAGAAGAAAACCTGACTCCTAAAATTTGTCCTCTCAGCAGTATGTACACAGACACACAGACACACATACACAGACACACACACACACACACACACACACACCACAAAATATAATTAAAAATGTCACACATATGAAGTAAAAATAAAGCCATTAATAAAAGTCTGTGGTAAGAAAAATCATTTCCTGTTTCCTTTCTCCTTACAATCCAAGCCCACTGCTTGGAGCATGCTCAGTCAAGGGAATGTGTAAGGGCAACTGTGGGAACTAACAATGGATCTGCAAGAGATGAGGAAGGGAATAAGGAGATAGAAAAGGTTAACTATCAGGTTAAAAAGTTGTTGCTGTGTAACTATTTAAACACTATGGGAAAATAGGCTAGGACGAAAGGCCTTTTCCTATCTTTAGATTCAGGGATGGTGTTGAAGGAGTCATTAAAAAGATCTATGGATGTGTTATAACTGGGAAAGAATGGCTGTAAAATAAATGAATTAGCAAGTAAAACAGAATATATATTTTGTCTAGTTAAGGTCCTTTATTTGATTTTGGAAAGTTTTTAGTACAAACAAATCTCTAATACCAGAAGAGGAGAAAAAAGGCATCAGTAGTGTCTGATGAATGATAGATTCAAAGATAATCAAACTTTCTAGGAGTAGCCACAGGGAAAACACAAAGGAAAATATAGCCATTTTGAATGTTAATAATTTAAACTGCATAAACCCAAAGCATGTGTGGTGGTTTGAACATGCTTGGCCCTGGGAGTGGCACTATTAGGAGGTGTGGCCTTGGTGGAGTAGGTGTGGTCTTGCTGGAGGAAGTGTGTCACTGTAGGGGTGGGCTTGGAGAACCTCCTTCTAGCTGCCTGGAAACTGTCTGCTCCTGACTTCGTTTGGATGAAGATGTAGAACTCACAGCTCCAGTGCCATGGCTGCCTGGATGCCACTGTGCTTCCTGCCTTGACAATAATGGATAATGAATCTCTGAACTTGTAATCCAGCCGCAAATAAATGTTGTCCTTTATGAGAGTTGCCTTGGTTATGGTGTCCCTTCACAGCAATGGAAACTCTAACTAAGACAGCATGATAAAGCAAATTAAGAGCCAAGCTAGGGAAAGCCAGTGGCATGGTGTGGTAGCTTTTGCCCATGCTAGCACTCGGATAGTGAATCAAGAATTTATCAGTTCAAGATCATCCATGGCTACATTGTGGATTCCAGGCCAGCATGGGCAACAAGAGACCTTGTCATAAAACAAATGAATTAATGAACAAACAAAACTAGAAGAAGTGTTTCTAAAATAGATGATGGTTGATCATATATTGAGGCCTTGGAAAGCACATAGTCATATGATAACTTTGATAATACTTTCCTCAAACCAGTTAGCTCCTCCCCTCCTATGTGAGCATGTTTATAAGTGTTGTACTTTTTCAGGGCTTGTTTAGGCTACCATATTTTTGATGTATCATAGTGAACTTTCCCTGTCATTTCTAGGAGACAATCTCAGAGCAGATTTCTTGGTTAGCTCATTCTTTTAAAATTTTTATTTATTAATTTTTTATTAGATATTTTCTTTGTTTACATGTCATATGATATTTCTTTCCCTGTTTCCCCTCCCAAAATAAAATAAAATAAAATAAAATTAAAAAGCTCTGTTCCCTCCCCCCTCCCCCTGCTCAACAACCCACCTACTCCTGCTTCTTGGCCCTAGCATTCCCCTACTCTCGGGCATAGAACCTTCACAGGGCCAAGAGCTTCTCCTCCCATTGATGACTGATTTGGCCATTCTCTACTATACACATGCTGCCGGAGCAATCAGTCCCACCATGTGTACTCCTTGGTTGGTGGTTTAGTCCCTGGGAGCTCTGAGTGTACTAGTTAGTTCATATTGTTGTTCGTCCTAAGGGGCTGCAAACCCTTTAGCTCCTTGGGTCCTTTTTCTAGCTCCTTCGCTAGAGACTCTGTGCTCAGTCCAATGGATGGCTGTGAACCTCTACTTCTGTATTAGTAGGGTAATGCCAGAGTCTCTCAGGAGACAGCTATATCAGGCTCCTGTCAGTCAGCTCTTGCTGGCATCCACAATAGTGTCTGGATTTGATGATTGAATATGGGAAGGATTCCCAGGTGGAACAATCTCTGGATTGTCCTTCCTTCAGTCTCTGCTCCATAGTTTGTCTCTGCAACTTCTTCCATGAGTATTTTGTTCCCCCTTTTAATAAGGAACGAACTATCCACACTTTGTTCTTCCCTCTTGTTGTTTGTGAATTGTATTTTGGATATTCCGATCTTCTGGGCTAATATCCACTTATCAGAGAGTGCATACAATGAGTGTTCTTTTGTGATTGGGTTACCTCACTCAGGATGATATTCTCCAGATACATCCATTTGCCTAAGAATTTCATGAATTCATTGTTTTTAATAGCTGAGTAGTACTCCATTGTGTAGATGTACCACAATTTCATCCCTGATGACTAAGGGTGTCGAACATTTCTTAAGGTGCTTCTCAGCCATTCATTATTCCTCAGTTGAAAATTCTTTGTTTAGCTCTGTACCTCATTTTTAATAGGGTTATTTGGTTATTTTATAGTCTAACTTGTTGAGTTCTTTGTATATATTGGATATTAGCCCTCTATCAGATATAGGGTTGGTAAAGATCTTTTCCCACTCTGTTGGTTGCACTTTTGTCCTATTGACAGTGTCCTTTGCCTTACAGAAGCTTCGTAACTTTATGAGGTCTTGATTTATTGATTCTTGATCTTAGAGCATAAGCTATAGGTGTTCTGTTCAGGAAATTTTGCCCTATGCCCATGTGCTGGAGGCTCTTCCCCACTTTCTTTTCTATTAGTTTCAGTGTATCTGGTTTTACGTGGAGGTCCTTGATGCACTTGGACTTGAGCTTTTTACAAGGAGATAAGAATGGATCAATTTGCATTCTTCTAATTGCTAATCACCAGCTGAGCTAGCACCATTTGTTGAAAATGCTGGCTTTTTTCCACTGGATGGTTTTAGCTCCTTTGTCAAAGATCAAGTGACCATAGGTGTGTGGGTTCCTTTCTGGGTCAGGTCGTCCTTATAATGTCTCTGCTCTCCTGCACTTTTCATTGAGCCTTAGGTGAAGATGTAAAAAGATTTAAATTAATATTCTGTATATATTGATTAATTATTACGGCAGCAGTTATTCCTTAGTCTGATATTTTCCAAATAAAAGATGCAGACCCCTTTAGATTTATAACAAGCTTTGTAGCACTACAACTGGGTAGATATCAATAGTCTAAGCAGTTTTGTCTGCTTCCCTGCCAGAAATCCCCATTAATACTCGAATCTGTTCCATTTGGACTATTTCTATTCCATCAGGCCAGTCCTAAGAGCAAGCTGCTTCTTGCCATGTGTTCATGGTACAAAGTACCTAGTGGTGATTTCCTTCTTCCTTCCCTCTTTGTTCTCTCTTCATGGTCAGTCCCTACTTGAGACCCCAAGCCAGGAAACTGAAGCTCTACCTACATCTCTTTGCATAGCTACTGGCTGTCAACAACTTTATTTGCCAATCAGGGATAAGTTGAGGGGCAAGGTTTACACAACAAAAGCTGGTATATGTGGGAATGTGGGAATTCACTCATCTTAGGGCAATCAAATCTTGAGATACAGAGTTTAGTATTTGAATACATAGCAGCCCCAGACTAACCTCAACATGAAGGAGTTAAATTGTAGATGTATCCGACCATGGCAAAGTACCCCATGGTCAATTATTGTTTTCTGCATTTTGACCAGTTGTGGTTTTCTATAATATTCTCTGTTTGTTGGAAGAGAAGCTTCTTGATGAGCAATGGAAGCTACACTTATCTGTGAGCATGAGATAAGTATTTAGAATGCATGTAGAAGTTATTCGGCTTTACTAATGGTGGTAGAAGGTTCTCCTTAGGTTCCATGACTTTACTAGCCCTGGGTAGTTTGGTAGATTTCTAATATCAGATAAATTTCCTTTCAGTTGACCAGACCATAAGTCCAATTAGACAGGTGTTGGTTACTGCTAGAGTATAAATGCTGCTGTTGTACCTTTAGGGATATCTTGACATGGTGGTTATTGTTATGGTTCATAGGCACCACAGATGGGTAGGACTATTGTTTCTTCTCCTTTCTTTGGAAGAATTTACAATACCTACTGGTACCATGAAAGTCCTCAGGGAGGAGACTTTCAGGTCAGATCCAGCCCAGATCCACTGAGTGGTGTCTGAAGTCTATGTTTTCAGCAATAGGGGTTTACTGTCATCCTCTGGGAAATACCAAAGGGGACAGCAATAGCCTATATTGTTTTGGGAGTCTCTAGGAATCCCTTGATCAACAATTTGAAGTGGATGTTCTCATTCCTGGCATTAGTGATTTTATTAGATAGCCTATGGCTATAGATGAGAACATTGTCAGCCCACATGACCTACCTTCATTTAAACTACATGTGTATGTCTATACACATTCACTTATAGGTATTACATGTAGTTTAAAGGAAATAAAAGTAGTGTGATTCCTTATAGCTCTTTTAGGCAATTCTCCTTTTCAGACACTGTTCCAGCATAGCTGTAAATACTCAAGATACTGCAATTGCCAGTTGTCATCATAATGAAATAGAAGGTTCACAGGAGGGCTCTGTTGGGAGTTCTGAGGAGATATCAGACAAACTTGTTCTTTGTTTAAATCTCTTCCTCCAGAAGTTACCCACAAAAGAAATCTGCCTGTCTCTTGTGCACATCAAGACTTTGAGGGGGCATAATTGGTAATTAGGGGATTTCCGTGGCTCATCAAAGAGATTGATATGCCATGTGGAAGTCTGAAATGATTCCTGGATGAATAACTCCCAAGTTCCACTCTGAGACTGAATCACCTATGAGTAACATCCCATGGTAACCAAAACCCTGAGAAAGTGTTTGGTAATATACTCTGTTACACCTCTCTGGTTCTAATTTCTTCTTGTGTATGGATATGTTCCATATCAGAATAGTATTTGAAAATATACTTTCAAGACTTGTAGTCTTCTGAAACAAAAGTAAATTTTCTTTACTGCAGCCATTTCCTTATTATAAGAACAGCTTGATCTTGGAAAGGCATCAATTGAAGATGGGAAATGGTACAGTGGAGAGAAAATTCAACTCTTGTAGAAGAGCCCCAGGAGTCTGGATGCCACTGCCTCTGTCTACAGGAGGCTTGCTGGACTTGGACCTCCATAGCTCTGAGGATGTGCTCTGTCACATTCCCTCAGGGCTGATGTGTGTCATCTGGAACATTTGTAGGAAAATAGCCAGCTGAGACATTATGACATTATAACAGTTATGAAATGTCTAATTGTTAATGCTTATAGTAAATAAGAAAAACAGCTCAGAGAATGCAGAGCAGGAAGTGTTAACTCCTGTATTTTTTCCCAAGGCTTCAGAATGCTATAAGCATCCTCCAAGACCTCAGGTGCTGGCTGGTGATGATGCTGGCTGGTGATGCTGGCTGGTGATACTGGCTGGTGATGCTGGCTGGTGGTGCTGGCTAGTGATGCTGACGAAGGAAAAGGAAGAATACGGAAGTGGTGGAGGAATCCATCTGATCCTGAGGGCTATGTGTGTAACAATTTATTACCATTGTTTCTGAAGCTCAGAATTAAGATATAAATAGACATTGGACACCCTGACCATATTTGCATGGATTTGCTTAGCACTTTACCTTCCCTATGGACAATAATCATTATGTGGAGAAATCACCAATGGAATAGGCATAGAGAAAAAGTTTCTATAATATAGATTAACATGGGCTGTGGAGAGGGCAAACATTTGAGTGATGTTCTTTACTATTATTATTATTATTATTATTATAATAAATGATATTAATGATTAGTTTACATTATTAATTAATAATATTAATTTAATATATAGTTATATAATATTATATAACATAATATTAGTAAATTATTATAAATCATTAAATATATGATGTATTTAAAGAGTTTGATTGACTGTTTAGTTTTATACCTACCTGTCTCTATTTATTTCTTCTTCGACCTTTCAATATAAAGCCTGCTTTGTACCTTATCTAGCTTTCATAATACTGCCATGTGCTGTGTAGACTGCTGGGGGTAAAAGGTCCTGAGCAGTGCCACCCATCTATGAGTCCTGGGAACTACAATAATGACCCCAAACAAATGGGATTTCCCCCTAGAAACTAATGCAGGGGGATTGAAAAGGCACTGGTTAGAGGAGAAACTTGGGTCCCTGAAAGAGATTTCATGCAGTCTGAAACCTAGATAAAAGATGGGTCAGTGGTGGGTGTGACTGTTTGGACATGCATAGCCTTGACCCTCTGTTTACTTTGGTCTCATCTCAGGACCCCAGAGATGGGCTTGAGGAGTTTGCTGGATCTCTTTGTCCCTCTTCCCAGTACGTCCGCATTGAATAAGTCTCCTTTTTCTGTTTTCTACTTTTAATTTAGCTCTTTCAATTTGCAGATTGAGAATGAGTGGTCAGACCTGACTTGGAGCACACACAGGTTGTGACCCTCAAATTTAATAACAATAGGATTATTATTCCAGTCATTTTTGTTCTTTTATATTCCCCATCCATTAGGTGACAGAGTTCTTCCTACTATGTGCTCCGTGTTGGTATGCTGCTTCACTGCAGGCTCAAGAGAATAGGGCCAAGCCACAATGGAATCACATCTCTGAACTTGTGAACCAAAAGTAACTCTTCCCTCTCCTTTCCTCCTCTTCCTCTTCCTCCCCTGCCTTTTATCCTCCTCCCTTTTCTTTTTCCTCTCCCCTGTCACAAGTGCTTTGTGTCTTTACCACTGAAGTTTATCCTCAGCACTCATCATTTCTTTTTTAGTTTATTTCCAGTATTCATTCGAGTTGTTACTAGAGTTACTGTTCTGGCTGGTTTTGTGTGTCAACTTGACACAGGCTGGAGTTATCACAGAAGGGAGCTTCAGTTGAGGAAGTGCCTCCATGAGATCCAGCTGTGGGGCATTTTCTCAATTAGTGATCAAGGGGGTAGGGCCCCTTGTGGGTGGTGCCATCCCTGGGCTGGAAGTTTTGGGTTCTATAAGAGAGCAGACTGACCAAGCCAGGAGAAGCAAGCCAGTAAGGAACATCTCTCCATGGCCTCTGCATCAGCTCCTGCTTCTGACCTGCTTGAGTTCCAGTCTTGATTTCCTCTGGTGATCAACAGCCACGTGGAAGTGTAAGCTGAATAAACTCTTTCCTCCCCAACTTGCTTCATGGTCATGATGTTTGTGCAGGAATAGAAACCCTGACTAAGACAGTTACCTTCTGGTAGGTTACCTTTGGTTGAAGTGTCTTTCTTTTATGTCACCAAGGTAGAATCCAGGAGAGAAAATCATGATAGTGTTACTCAAGTTCCACCCCACCAAACCAAACCAAGACTTGAATATTTGTTTTCTTCCCAAGTCATTTAACCACACAAACCATGTTTCTAATGTGTGAACCTGAGCCAAACAAAATACTGTAGGGCCTTAAGAATCAAAGGAAAATTTAACATGTGTCTAATAATTAGTACAATTCTGATTCATTGGCTATTAGTCATGATTGAATATGGAGATGAATATACAAATGGAAACTTTCCCAAACTCTTTTGTTAAATGAACCTTATGAAAATTGGGCATGAATAGCATCCAAAGTGTACAGTTTCTTACTTCAAATGGCTGCGCGTCTTTATGGTTGATCTTAGGAAGAAAGCTGAGAGGTAAAAGATGAAGGAAGACCATCCTCAACACTGTTCTCCTTCACTGAGCCATTCGCTTACGAAACATCCATTCTGTGCTAAGGGCTAGTTGTTGAAAGAAGACAATGATCTAGTGTGAGCAGGAGGCATGGGAGCAAATACAAGTTACATTCAGACTATAAAATTTAGTGAGAATGAAGTGGATTGAGGAACCATGAAGAGAATCAAGGGTTTAGTTAGCCTTGTTACAGCCAAAGGAATCGGGATATTGTTGACAGTCAATGGGTAAGACTTGAGTCTTTAAAGCGGTATTGTGTGCCCAAACTGATACGGATTCATATTCACAACCTCTTCCTCATCTGAAATGATTGGCATGTCAAGAGCCAGTTTGCACATGACTCTGATTTGTCCAAGGGTAGACATTTTAACTTAAGTTAAGCCAATCTTAAAAAACAAAACAAAACAAAACAAAACACCAAGAGCTATAGAAGACACCCAAGCCTTCAGAATCATTAGCACCGGTTGATCAGCTGAGAGACGAGTCATACAGGAACAACAGAAAAGACTGAATGAAGCAAAGACGCCTTCTTATCCTTGACTGTTGAGAAATTCCACCATCACTTACGATCAGCTATCTTATGATTAATTTTTGTTGCTGCCCATGAATACCACAGTCATTATGTCCTTCAGTTTTCCCTTTGCTACATACATGCCCAGTCCCATATACCAGACTTGGTTGTTTAGAAGCCCTGATTGACCCTCTTTAATTTCTGCCAGGTAAGCAGTCAGCTGCCTATAGCCTTTGCTCCTGTTCCATCCAAGCTTTCTTACTGTGCCCTCCTTCTTCATGAAGCTCTTCTCCGACAGCCGCCTTGCTTCTGCTGCTACCATTTCTTGAGAAGTCATGGTTCAGTTATAGCTTGTCTATATGCACTCACGTTTACAAAAGCCCTCACCTTATTTGGAGTGAAATCCGGGTAACACCTGGGGTCTCTCAGTCTCTAGAAATTTTGCTAGAATCAGTACAAAGCCTTCTTCAAGACTCCACATTTCCAGAGCTTTTATGCCTTTGTAATCTTGTTTCTGCTTCTACTGAACTCTTGTTCTTATGTTGATTCTTCTATTTTTTTCCCTTGGCTATCTAGTGTAATTTTATTTAACTTTTAATTTTACTTCAGAAGCATCTAAAAGGTAGGGTGTGTGTGTGTGTATGTGTGTGTATGATTTTTATTTGGGGGGCTCATATTGTACACTGAAATTCAAATTGCTTATTAGATTTGGACAGAAGCAGCTGACCCCTGTTGTTGAATTAGGGAAGGCTGAAAGAAGCTGAGGAGAAGGGCGATCCTGTAGGAGAACCAGCAGTCTCAATTAACCTGGACCCTC
>JADRCC010534989.1:3847-35645 GCA_019843855.1 Hylomyscus alleni
AGAGAGAGAGAGAGAGAGAGAGAGAGAGAGAGAGAGAGAGAGAGAGAACAATCTAACTGGGAATGGCTTGGGCTTTTGAATGCTCTAATCATCATCCTTTACCCCCAGTGACACAGCTTCTACAGCAAGGTCACACCTCCTAATCCTTCCCAAACCATTCCACCCACAGGGTACCAAACCTTCAAATATATGAGCCTCTGTGACCATTCTTGTTCAAACTACCACACTAGAGTTATCTGGGAAGAAAACCCTCAGTTGAGAAAATGGAGATCAGTTGCCTGTAGGCAGGTTCATTCATAGGACATTTTTTTGATTAATGACTGATGTAGCAGAGCACCAACCCTGGCAAGTGGTCTTGAGCTGTATAAGAAAGCAGGCTGAGCAAGGCATGAGGAACAATCCAGTAATCATTTGTCCTTCCATGGCCTCTGTTTTAGTTGCTGCCTTCAGGTTACTGCCTTGAACTTCTGCCTTGGTTTTCCTTAAAAAGTCAACATCCTGGATATGTAACTAAGCAAACTCTTTCCTCCCCATGTTGTTTTTGCTGTACCACAACAAGAAAGATATTAACTGGAACTCTTGTTACCTTGTATTTATCCTTGTTACCTTGTATTTTTTTTTAAAGGCTCATTACAAAGCATGAAGATCCTCAAAACACAGAAAAAAGAAAAGAAAAGAAAAGAAAAGAAAAGAAAAGAAACCAGAAAAGCACGGAGTTCTCATTAAGTATGAATCACAGCTTCTGGGCCAGTAACAAATGTGTCTTTATTCTTCAGAGAAAGGCTGAGTGGGATAGAATGTAAGAAACCACTTAGCCGCCATATGCAGTTTTACTAGGCACATTAAGTTTTCCTTGAAGTACCTCCTGGGCCTCTTACATAAGCATCCTGATCTCATCCATAAAGGCTGTACCCACCACACAAAGGACATAAACACTCATACCACAGCAATGTAAGTCTGCACCATAAAATTCGGGATAAATAAGTTTTCAGTCTCATTTCATCATATTCTGACACAGGGAAAACAGTGGTGTGTGTGTGTGTGTGTGTGTGTGTGTGTGTGTGTGTGTATAAATGGAGATTTTAGAAAGGATGAGAAGACCTCAGAATAGGTAACATTTTTAATTAAACTTTATTACAAAAAAACTTACAGGGGCTGGAGAGATGGTTCAGTGGTTAAGAGCACTGCGCTGGCTGCTCTTCTAGAGTTTCAATTCCCAGCACCCACATGGCACACAACTGTCTGTAACTCCAGTTCCAGAGGATCCAGCATCCGTATACAGATACACATGCAGGCAAAATACCAATGCACATAAAATTAAAAAATATTTTGCAAATAAAAACATCACAAACCAAAGTTTGTGTGTGTGTGTGTGTGTGTGTGTGTGTGTGTATAAACAAATGATTATGTGGGCATAGTATAACATATAGAAAAACTTAAAAAGGCCAAATAACAAATAATAAATATAAGTATTAGACAAGTTATATACAAAGAAGATATAAAGTGAATTGTTTTTCTACTTCTCACTCTGTCATGGATTTTTTATTTTTGAGTTGGATAAGTGCACAAATATATTTAATAGTTAAAGTATGAAATCCATTGAGAAGCTCCACAGCTTTTGTTCCAAATGGCTGCTCTGTGTAGGAGCTCACTGAGATGCATGGAGTTTGGGTCTTGTTAATTTTGATAATACATTTTAGAAGACCATGAAATCAGGAGGAGATGCAGTGCCAGGGCTGTGGTGAGTCCGGGCACCATTTTGAGTTGCTGGGCTCTGGCACGTTTGGTGCTGATGCTGTACTGTGTATGGCACTTTTTTCTTGTGCGTCCTCCAGTGCCATCGGACTCTTCTTTATGACGGACTTGCCCCTCAAATCCCTTCCATGCTCTCCCCTTCTCACTTTTTTTTTCATTTTAAATTTTATTCACTTTACATTCTGATCACAGCTCCTCTCCCTCCCCTCTTCCTAGTCCCACCCATACAAGTCCCTCTCTCCATTGTCCCTTCCTCTTGGGTACCATCCCACCCTGGGACCTCTAGTTGCAGCATGACTAGGCACATCCTCTCCCACTGAGGCCCAAGCAGGCAGTCCAGGCAAGGGGAAGAGGATTCAATGGCAGGGAACAGAGACCGAGACAACCCCTGCTCCGCTTACTAGGGAACATACATGACCATTTGCCACAGATATGTAAGGGGTCTAGGTTCAGGTCCTGCATGCTTCCTTTGAGCCCTGTGGCCCCAGGTTAGTTGACTTTGTAGGTCTTCTTGACCTCTCCAACTTGCTCACTTCTATCCTCCAGTCTTCCACAAGACTCCCCGGGTTCCAGCTGATACTTGGCTGTGGGTTTCTGCATCTACCTCCACCCACTGCTGGATGTAGCCTCTCAGTCTATGCTAGGTTATGCTAGGTTTCTTTCTGTAAGCATAGCAGAATATTATTAATAGTGTCAGGGGTTGGCTATCTCAAGCGGGATGGACATTAGCCATAAAGTACAGGACAAGCATGTTGCAGTCCACATACCCCAAGAAACTAGATAGTATGGAGGTCCCAAGAGAGGATGTGGGAATCTCACGCAGAAGGGGAAATGAAATAGCCATTGGAGGTAGATGGAGAGAGGGAACTGGGTACTAAAGGAGGTGAGGAGGGGATTGGGGACGGTAACCAGGTATGGAGAGGAGAAGGAAAAAAGGGCTGGAAATGAGAATGGAAATAAGTGGGGGGCATCTCTGGTGACTAGCTGGAGCCATTGGATGGGAGAAGATATGAGAAATCTATCAGGGTGATCTCTAGCTTAGATTTTTACCAGAGGCGAATATAGAGACTGAAATGGCCACCTCCTGTAGCCAGACAAGACTTCCAGAGGAGGGAGGGGGATGTCAGTCTAACCACAAAGCCTTCAACCCAAAATTTGTCCTGCCAACAAAATGTGCAGGGATAAAGATAGAGCAGAGACTGGGGGAACAGCCAACCAATGACTTCCCCAACTTGATACTCATCACTTCTCTTAATCTGAACAAGAATCACTTGGAGTACAGAGTTTGTGAGTATCATTTTGTAGTTCAGAAGAGACATGGTAAATGACTTACCCCAAGTCAGTCAGTGTAGACATGTTGGGGTTGGGGTATTGCTTTTCCTTCTCCCAGCAGTGGTTCATGCATCCATCAGCTTCTTAATGAGTGTGTGTTTATGCTGAACTTTCTCTGCATTGTGCATCGGTGATAGAGATGGCTAAGGAAGGAGGAGCCAGCCATATGTTCCCCTGTCAGGACACAGCCTTTCATCTCTTTGTAGGAAAATGTCTATGTTCCTGCTTGAAGCTTTTCTCCAGAAGCTCTCAGCTCAGAATCAAAGAATATCATGGCTTGTGTTTTCTCATGATGTCTGGACAGGACTTGAGGATCTATGTGTTGTGGGATTCACAGGTGATACCCTGGTTTCAGTGTCTTTAGGGCTTCACAGTTGGGTGACTGGCTGAGCACTCCAGGGATGAGTGGATGACGTTTTGAGTAGACAGGTGGTTTGACTGGTGCATGCTTTGTTGTTTTGTTTCAGTATTTTGAGTTGTCTGGGCCTCTGAGACCTGACACCTTCTTTTCAGTGTTGTGGGCTTTTCTTGGGCAGGAATTCAGGCAGCCGTTATTTGTTGGGTAAGGAATATGTCTACCTTTCTTTTCTTCTATTCTCCCTTTATCCTCTCTTTCCCCTTCTGCCTGCACCAGGCCAGACCTTTTGCTATAGGTAAATGTTAGGCATTGCTAAGGAATAAAAGTTTGTGTTTCCAGGAGCTTCTCAGTAGTTGACAGGAGCTAGGTTCTTCTTATCCCCTTTCTTCTCTTTAATATAGTAGTTCTCAAACTTTCTAATGCTTTGGCCCTTTAATACAGTTCCTCATGTTGTGGTGACCCCCAAACATAAAATTATTTTTTATTGCTATTACATAACTGTAATTTTGCTATTGTCAAAAATCGTAATGTAAATTGTAAATATCTGTGTTTTCTGAAGTTCTTAGGTGACCCCAGTGGAAAAGTCATTGGACCCCAACGGGTTGAGAACCACTTTTCTAATGTCATGACCTGCTAGACACTCCAGACTTGATCCAAAGCACACTTATGCCTGAAGGTTTCTATCAGGTCATAGGTAATCAGGATGGAAGAGATTTTGTTTAGTTGGCACAAATTCCATAGACTTGGTAATCTAAGAAACATTTGAAGATTTTCTTTTGAGCTAGCATTGGCAATGAGACAAGTCTGAAAAATGTTTCCTAGGCTGCAAAGCTGAGGAGGAGAGGGCTGCCATGGAAGATAGACTTTTACTTTAAGAGGAAGAAAGGTCCTGGATATGCTGATAGAAGCCATAGAGAATCAGTTATTATTGTCATATTGACTCCTTCCTTTCTATACAAAATTTTCTGACCATCTTGGAGCATGTGGGATATCTGCAGGAGTATTCACACTTATAGGAGTGGAGAATCTTTTCTGTTACTAAGACTGGAGTGAACAGTGCAGGCCTACTTGTTGCTTTTCCTCATCTCCCTGCCTTACCTAAACTGGATTACAATGTAACCAAATACTAAATTGCATGAGGGTGGAACACATGAGATCTCAGTAGAGTCCAAAGATCACTGTTACAAAGAGGACGCTGAGTTGTGTTTTCTCCCCAGTCCTGGGACACACTTTCTGTAGGCTGAACCTGGAGGAGTGGCTCTTTAAGACGCAGAATCTAAGGTAAGCTCCTCCACTTTCCAGGGATGTAGTGCTGGGAAATGGTCTTCAATGTGACTAAGTTATTTGAGGGGAAAGAAAGGGAATGCAGGGACAGCACAATTCCCTAGAGTTGTTTCTGAGCAGAGAGTTTGTAGCATTTACCCCCTTCTAGGGATGGCTGAAATAGTTTTGCAGAGAGCAGCTCCAGTTTCCAGGTCTCCTGCCTATCCTCACATGGCATTTGAGTAAGCTTGTACAGTTGCTAAACAATCAGCTGTGAAATCTATGACTTCCCGTGGTACGCTTCTCACAATATTTATACAGGCCATCATTTAGTGAACCATCTAAATATTTATGGCATGGAACAGCTTTTTGATCATAAATAGGGGCCAGGAGTCAGTGCAGCCCATGCTGGGGACTTGCTTGATAGAACCTGACTTTTAAGGCATCTTGTATACTGAGTTATTAGGTATGTCTCAGGACTTGTGCCCAGCTTGAATTTCTCTTCGTTATTTTTCTATGTCTTTGCCATCCAGAGGCCATGGGCTCCTTCCTCTCTCCTGAATACCCTCCCTTCAGCTGATTTTCTTTTTAGAGTGTTCCTCTTTGCCCCCAAAATAGTGAGATGAAACCCAAGTTCCATTCATCATTGTTCATAAAGCAGGCTTTGGAATTTCCCTGACTCAACCTGGAATCATAGGCTCTCCGTAGCTGCTATGCCTTACCGAGTGCCCCCTTTGAATACCTCAGCTCATTTTCCTGAGAAATGGGGCTTCCACACTGCCTACGTGACAGGGCTCAGCTAAGGATTAAATAAGATCATAGAGTCATTTGGGCGGTTTGCAGGGCAGAGCTCAAGAAAGACCAGCTTTTGTGGCATCTGTTGTTATTGAAGTTGCAAAGGCTTTGATTTTTAGTTTTAGATGAATGCTGTGGAAAGTGCCCCCCAAATCACTATTGTATGCTTGTGTTTAAATTCTGGGGCTGGTGTTTGCTGCCTGTGTGCTTCAGGCAGATTATGCATGCAGCTGAGGTATATAGTGAGTGATAGGCTTGTTAACCCCATTGATTGGGTTTCTGTAATTCAATAAACCCTTGATAGAAACAAGTAACACAATGGTGATCCTAATCTCTTCTTTTTCAATTAGAAAGAGAATAGTATTTCCCTTCAATTAGAAAATATTATTTCCTAATTAGAAAAAATAATATTTCTCTATTTCTTAGGTTTTATATCTTTGGGTACTGATTAAGTGTGGACTTCAGGACCCAGAGGACTGTACTTGTAACTCAGGAGCAAAGGGCACAAAGTGTGAGAGGCAAGGGATCTAGTTTCAGGGAATCTGGGTGCCCAAGGGCTCACACTTGCTGGAGTTCAGGTTCCAGGTATGGAAACAACTCTCAAAGAGATGAAAACCACAGTAATGGAGAAATGGTGAAGCTGAATGTTGAATTAGGATCTCTTTCTTAGAAAAACATGAACTGAGAAGCTTGTGCAAGTACTGCTGGGAGAATGCCTGCCTGGCTCCCAGAGTTGTAGGCATCCTATAGGCTGTCTAGTAATAGTTTCTGGAAGTTGGAGACGCTAGAAAGAGGCATTCTAGTGTTGTGGAAGGACAGACTTTGCAGGTGGACAGCTGGCTCTTGGGTTAGCTAACCTCAGCACAGTAGGCAAGGGCTCTTAACACAGTCCTCAGCAAATCTGCATCTAGTAATAGGAGGCTATCAGAAGCATCTTCAGCCACATTAAGGGCTTTAGAGGAGAGGGGATGGCTCACTGTCTTACTTAGTGGCTGCATGAACTATTGGAGTATATTGCTTCCCTTGGCTAGGGCTTATCAATAAGATGGGATGGTAATAGTTTCTTTCGAGGTTTTCAGGATCAGAGGTAGCAGTATAAACAGGCTGCTTAGAAGAACATCAGATATATAGTACACTGCACCTTCTATTATTCCCTAATGATGGGTTCTTAGGATATCTAGTCCATTTGCTGGGTCCCAAGTGCTTGTTGAATTTCTACTGTGCCATGCACTGGCTATCTTATGGAGACCAGGGTACAGTTTGAGTTCACTGTAATGGGTTATACTATACTTTCTGCACATGGTGAGGGCTCTCTTGCAGGTAGGTTTTTTTCCTATATTCACAATCCAGACCTAGAGCAAACCCACAGCTGGTGAGTGGACATCATTCTCTGTTTTTTTTTTTTTCCTTGATTTTTGGTGGTTGATGACAAACATTCTACCTGCAGTGGAATGTGATCAGAAGGAAACTAGGCCTAGCTTCATGGGGCATCTCTCTTGCTGTGGGGTTGGCAGCATAGAAAGAAGCCAAAGTACTTCTATTAGAAAGGTGGGAGAAGTTTTGTAGAGATTCTTTTTTTTTCCCCACATGTAAGAGGTTTGATTGAGAGAGAGAGAAAGGAGGCAGTAGCGGAGAGACAGGAGGGAGAGAGAGTTCTGTAGAGATACTTAATTCTTTCCTTAGTTTTTGGTGTATCTCCAGGTTTTGGAACAATCTTGTACGGTTTTAGGTAGGAGCAGAAGCCATTCTTGTGTCTGTGGTGTGATGGTTAATGCTGTCGGCAGAACCTAAAGTTATCTAGGTGGTGAGCCTCTGGGCGGCCTGTGGGGATCTTCCTGATTGCTTTAGTTGAGGTGAGAAGACTGCCCACCATCAATGACACCATTGCCTGGTTGGGACCTGGATCATGTCAGTGCGGACATGTTGCTAAGTAGTAAGGGCATCCATTAACTGCTTATTTTCCTATGGTGGGTTCAATGTGACCAGATGCCGCAGGGTTCTGCTGCCTTGATTTCCTCATCATAGTGAAGGCTTGGACCCTTGAGCTCTGAGTCAAAATAAGTCTTTTCTCTTTTAAGATGATTCTGCCAGCCGGCGGTAGTGGCATACACCTTTAATCCCAGCACTTGGGAGACAGAAGCAGGAGGATTTCTGAGTTCCAGGCCAGCCTGGTCTACAGAGTGAGTTACAGGACAGCCTGGTCTACAGGACAATGAGTTACAGGACAACGAGGGCTACACAGAGAAACCCTGTCTTGAAGAAAACCAAAAAAAAAAAAAAAAAAAAAAAAAAAAAAAAAAAAAAAAAAAAAAAACAAACCAAACCAAAACCAAAAGAAAACAAAGATGATTCTGCTAGAACATTTTACAACAGCAACAGAAGAATAGCTAAGGCACATGGGAAGGAGCTGCTTCTCACAGTGGAGATGGTGGAAACAAGGGAAAAAAATCCATGTAAAACGAGGTGCATACAAGCTGGTAGCAAGTGGGCAGAATAGGTGGCCAGGGTAGTCTGAGCCAAGGCACCCTCTTGTGTTGTCAGTCACCTTGTCGTCAGGGGAAGGCCACTCTGCTAACTTCATTTCATATACCACAAAGAAAGAAATTCTACAAGTGGATCCCACAATACCATTGACTGTAAGAGTCACTCTGGTCTCAGGGAAGCTATATATGAAAACAAACAAACATGTTCTCTTAGAAATAGCAACATGTGGCTGTAAGCATTTAAGAAAATACTTAATTGGTTGACATGGATTAGAGTAAATCAGCACACTATGAGCTGCCATGATGCTGCATAACCACTGTGGTAATTAACAGAACATAGGTAGGAGAGTGGGTACACATGTCTCTGGGAATGCCCAGGCTCTCTCTTCTAGCTCTCTGTAAGCACAGCTTATGATGCATGCACAGCATGGACATCATCTACTGTATTTCTCAGAAAGGAACCCTGTTAAGTGGCACATGATTGTACAAGCACAGACTGAGAAATTCAAATAGCTAAGAGATGGGTCTTTTTACTTTTTTTCCTATTGCTTCACTGATAAAGGAGTTCACTTTAGCAAACCACCTGGATATATTCCAGGCACTGGAAGGGAGTGAGGATGCAGAAATCAGTAACTTACCTTTTTTTCCAGGTTCAGTCCAATAAGGGAGGTAGACATACCACCAAAAACATGGTCCAGATCGAACATTTGAAATGAAAGTATTGACTACTGTACCATATTGGCAGCCTTTGTACATATGCAAGAAGAGTGATAAGGTTCCCCCTTAGAGAAGTAGAGGATAGAATTGGGAAGGGAAGAGCAAGTGATGGGGGAGGACTTCCATTAGTGTAGAACACAAATATACTTCCAGGAGTGTGAGAATATCTAGGACTCCAGTGGGCAGGGCCAGGGCAGTGTTCATTAGGGTTAAGAAGCTCACAGAGGGTCTCACTTGGGGAAGAGTGTCTTACTCCCATCTATTGTGATGGTCTTACTCCATCTATTGCAATGGTATTCTGCTGCTTTGAGAAAGAGCCTGGCACAGTAATCATTATGATAAAGATGCACCATCAGCTCTGCACTGTGGAGGTGGGATTATTGTACACAGTTATAGGAGGAGGCAGGGTTATTGTATACAGTTGTAGTGAGAAGCAGGGTTGTTGTATACAGTTGTCCAAGAAGGCAGGGCTATTATATATTTAGCAAACCAAGGAGGCAGGCTTGGGTAATCTTGTTAGGGGAGTCTTTATAGGGGAACCGGTTCAGATTGTAAGCATCTAGGATGAGGATATTGCACTTGACCTTTTCTTATGGACCAGGGTAAGGTTTTGACTTTCCCATGGGTCTGAGGCATGTAGACATTGACATGGTCATACTCATGTCAAACAATACATGTTCACTCAGGATTTCCTTTAGTCCCTATAAACCACTAAGAGCAAACAGGGAGGATGGGAATGACAACTCAGCATGTTATCTGGGTTATTTTAAAATCTGCTTTTATTGGTTACTGGCTTAAAGAGAAGGTATCACTCCCAAGTGAATGAAGGAATGAAACCTGGTACTCATGTTTATATGAGCTCCCAAGGGAAAAAAAGCCAAGGAGACAGGAAGACCCACCTGCTGAGACTGGGAACCTTGTCACACTCAGGGGGAGGCAGTGAGCTTTATTATTCTTGCTTCTCCATTTTCTTCTTCACCTGCCACAGTGCCAAAAGGGAGCAAACACAGATGGCAAATCATTGTGATTAAGCTAGAAGCTATTACTTTTAATGAAGTTGGTTTTTGTCTCTTTTTCTTCCTTTTTATTGGGGTAAATATCCAGGAAGCAGTAACTGAACATCTGCTGACTGACTTGTTTTAGAATCCCCAAGAGCAAAGTGGTCAAGAAACCATCATTTTCTCTAAGCTGAGGGTGCAGACTGTTGAGTTTAAAATTGGACCACAGTAGCTCAGACCACCTTGCTGACCAGGGGGCAGCTGTGCTGTGCTAGTGAAGTTAGTGTCTGGAGGCTGCCCCACATGAGTCTGGAGAGAGAGAGAGAGAGAGCCCTGGGAGAATCCTGTGTCATGTGGCTCATCCCCAAGCATCCCCAAGGGCCCAGGCATTCCTGAGGGTTCTCTGGTCAGGTTTCCTTGTAACTCACCAGGGGTCTGTCAGGAAAATAGATCATCTAACACACTCTTGATCTTGCCTCTCTTGGGTCTTCTCCCAATTCCCAGTCAGCTCATGATGGCTGTGGTATAAGTGTTTCTTCTTAAAATCATTATGTCAAGCCTCTGTAGAAAAAGGGAGGGAGCCTGAGGCTCAGAGTTACACAGGTGGGGAGTTCAGGCCCAACTGCTCCAGTGAAGCATGGGGAATACCTTCTGCTTCTAGATGTTGGTTTTCTTGTCAGTGTAATTTGGTGTCACCATCATGATGGACTTCATGTGAAATAAAAAGCTACTTGCCTTTTAGACTCTCCTCTGGTTCAGTAGCATTACAGAGAGTCCCATGTGCTTGCCTCCAATCATAGAAGGAGTGGAGAGCACATGGCTGCATACCCTGCTTGGCACAGGACACCTATGAAGCTGATTTACTACACGACTGGCTGGGAAATGATGCTTTTTGTTGTTGTTGTTGTTGTTGTTGTTCTAAGGCTGCTGTCTTGTGGATTCAAATTCGCCAAGTAAACATTCATCTCTTATGACTCTGGCTCCATCTCTGTTCCCCACTGCCCTTTCATTGTCTCAACTTTGCATAAATCTCTATGTAAACTGGTGCTCAATTTCTGATGCCCATCCAGGAGTGAGAATGGAATGTGTTACATGTGCTTGTTCTTTGACTACCTTGCTCAGTGCTTATGAAACCGTTGATAGGATAAATAAATACACAACCCCCAGGTAGATAGTTGGATTCCCTTTCCTGTCCACTTTGAAGATTGAATTCTGAGCAGGTATGTTTGTCTTCACATGGCTTTTGCACTTGTCCACCACAGGTAGAGGGACCATGATGTCTGGCGGAGACCAGGAACCAGGACACTACTATGTGGGCATCGATGTGGGAACAGGTAGTGTCCGTGCAGCTCTAGTGGACCAGAGAGGGGTCCTTTTGGCTTTCGCAGAACAGCCAATTAGGAAGTGGGAACCCCAGTTCAACCACCATGAGCAGTCCTCAGAGGACATCTGGGCGGCATGTTGCCTTGTCACAAAGGTAAGAGCCAAACCGTGGCACCCCTCCTTGTGCATGCTCCACCTGCTCAGCAGTTTCGTATGTGCACACTACATTAGAGGTAACTGGAGGAATGGAGCTGGGTGATGTAGGCTTTGCCTTTCAGAAGCAGACCTTACTGGGAGTGACAGAGAGCTGAAATGTACTGGGAGTACTGTTGCACCCAGTTCATAGAGCTAGAGCCAACTCTGAGGGCGTGGTGACCGTCAAGACGGGGCAGAGGATGTGGAAGCCTGAGATGTGGAAATGAGGAAGGGAGAGTCATGGCGGTACCCAGTCTGTCTCTGTTGTATGCCAGTGTGTTAGCACTCACTGTGGTGGGACCTTGGAATTTGGTGGAACTAGCCTTACAGCTAGGACTACTGCTGCCCCCAGTTCATTTTGATCCGGGAAGAGATGGAAAGGGGAGTGCTGGTCAGCTTACCCCAAGTCATCAGTAATTAGTGACTCGAAGCAACAAAGCAAGAACCTAAATGTCTGATTCCTATTATCAATGAGATCTGTATCCTCCCAGTTGGACACACAAGGGGCACTGCATTGTGGGTAGGAGAAACAACAAGGTGCAGAAAACCATGGCATGCTCTAAGAAAGTGTCTTTGTAGGAGCCCCACACATGCGCATCTTGAGTGGTCTGTGATAAGCCTGAGCTTGCTGTCTTAAGAAAGGAAGTGACTCTGGCCATGACTAGTTTATGTCTCAAGGTTACTATGACGCTATATTTTGATGACCATTAACAACAATCATTCTTTTACCTCCCTTCCCACCCCCAAAGGGGGAAAAAATGAAATCCTGAGTTCTGTTCCTTCTCTCTGTTTCTAGTTGAGGTCCTTAAATATTCATGAGGTGCTTGGTAATTTTCAGCTGGACAGTCACCCATTTTTTCTGTATTGATTGATCTGGTTAAACTTTGATGAGCTCTGAGCAGCTGTTAGTGCCCCAGAGAAAACCACAGAGAGGTGGCTTGGGCTACCCAGGCACTCTGCAGAAATAAAAGAGGGGTCATCTTCTCTTCTGCCTGTTTAATTTTCCTCTTCTCTCCCTGCTCCCAGTCTCTGCCTCCATGAAAATCTTCTGCTCTTTGCCCTTGGGTCTCTTTTGTTCATCTAACACTCTTGCCATTAAGGAAATTGTCAAGAAGAAAATATAGTTCCCTGATGAAGAGCTCCCTTAAAGCAGATCTACTCCAGTACAGCTTGGCTTAATGGCAGACTTTTAATCATCTCCCAGTGGTGGTCAGCTCATCATTTGTGTCAGCCCTGATAGCCACAGAAGTGCAGGGCATTAGTGCTCAGCCATGCCTCACTGCAGCAGGGCTGCAGAAAGCCCATGAGCCTTAGGCCGTGCCTCACACATTGTGTATGGAGATGTGCTGCAGTGTGATGTGTCTGCTCAAGTGAGGAAGAGGTTTATGGAACTCACTCTGTAGACCAGGCTGGCCTCGAACTCAGAAATCTGCCTGTCTCAGCCTCCCAAGTGCTGGGAATAAAGGCATGTGCCACCACTGCCTGGCTCAAGAGGAGGCCTTTTTGACATATAAGTATGCAGTCTGCAGTTGAACTGCCTGGGTGGGAGTTCCTGTCCTAACAATGTGTAGCTTATGATCTTGGACTCATTACCATTTCTTGCCCAGTTTCCTTCTCAATAAAAGAAGATTAGAGAGAGTCCCCAGCTTGATAAGACTGTTGTGGTGATTAAAGTATATAAAAAGCCCCAGCAGTGTCGGGGTTAAGCAATCATTGTTGCCTTTGGTGGGGATGATAACAAGATGAGCAGATAGGGAGTGATTTCTGAGACAAAAAGAGAGGGGATGCTGCTGCCTCTGGGGAAGGTTCACCCCTCAGGGTTCTTTCCATGGAAGATTTAAGAATTGGTTTAGGTCAAGGCCTGCTGTCCCTTCTACCCTGGCCTGTCTTTGCTTCATCAATGGCTTCAGAAAGCAGAGACCTTGAGAGCAATTTGTGAACTTTCTTTTTTTTTTTCCCTCCTGAGATTTTTTTTCCCTTAGTCAAGTTAATAACAAGAGTAACAGTAGTAATGACAGGCAAGGCGGTGACGATGTCAGCAGCTTCCATTCTTTGTTGATTAACATGTGCTAGATGCTGTGCTCAGCCATGCCTGTGTGTCCATCATGGATACTGTGTGTCCATCATGTCATTTGGTCCTTATAACAATCTTTGTGGACAGTCTTCCTTGTCATGAAGATGAAAAAAAGAAGGCTTTGAAGAAGTTCAGACAAAGAGGATTAAGATGATTCAGGCCTCTCTCTCCAGCCTCAGCCCTTCCCTGTGACTCCTGCTTGCAGTCAGAGATGTCGGAGGTTGCTTCTGTGTGGGGCCAGACACTTACCTTGTTGGCGAGACTTAGCACTGCATGGTAGTGCCTTTTCCTAGGCTGTTGCTCCATGGGAAACTATGGTCCCTTAAAATTGGTATGCCTTTGTTAGGCCAGTATCCAGCACACCTAAAACATTCTCTGGAAACACAGAAGTCCTAGGGGCCACATACAGTCCCTTATCTTAAAGTGTGCTTTTTGGGTCTACAAATCTGTATCATTCCAAGGAAACATCACAAGCTTTTAGATTTCTGTTAGGAAAAAGAATATTAGCTGAAAGAATCATCATATATACCCAGTGATGATTAGACCAATGGTCATTTGTTAAGTGTTCTTATCTTTAAGTTTGTGTATATGCATTTATGCATATGTTGTGCACATGCTCATATGGGTGCACATTTGTGTACAGGTATGCATGTATATGTATGTGTGTAAAGGTGTGCATGGGTGTGTGTGCAGGTATACGTGTGTGAGCATATATGCAGTGTGTATGGCTTGAAGACAACCTGGAATGCCACTTCTTTGGGACCCTCCCCCTCTTTTTTGAAACAGAGTCTCTTCCTGGGGCCTGAGCTCACCTAGAGGGCTATGTTGGCTGGCCATTGAGCTCTAGTGAAGCTCTGATCTCCACCTCCCAGCACTAGGATTGAAAGCAACAAGCCAGCTGTTTTTCCTGGCACTAGGGATCAAACTTAGTTCTCATGCTTGTGAGGCAAGCAATTTACCAGTGGAGTTATTTCCTTAGCTCCAGGAAATTGTTATTTTATTTAGTCTGAAAATATTTATGGAGCATGGACTATATGCTATACTCTTTGTCAGACACTGGAACATATGTAAAGAAACATCACAAGTTCTCTGGCCTAAAGATGAAATAGCTTAATCTACATAGGAATAAAACTCTAGGAACACATGAAGCTAATAAACTGTGATTTTTCTCTAGGTTGGTACTTGCTGTTTGGACAGTAATTTTAACATCTTACATTCATAGAACTTTTATAGTTTGCAAAACACCTTCATATTTTAATTATGATAAGAAGATAAATAGAGGCAGGGCTGTTGTTTCCATTTGACAGATGGAAAGATAAACTGTGGGCCAGATAGTTGAATGGCATTTCCAGTGTTCCCAGGTAGTGACAGCCCAGGCTTAGATGGCAGAAGTCTGTGCATTCTCTGTTCCCAACACCTACTGCCCACATCATTTTCAGAGCTAAATACAGGTCTTAGCATCTGTGCTACTTTTTTGATGGTAGTGATGGTTTCTGTGTTTAAACTGCTGTTACGCTTTTGCTTCCAACCCTTAGTAGCACCAGGATTCTTTCTGGATGGAACTAGAATTTGTAACATGGCCTTCATGGCTGTGGACATTATAGCTCTTGTCAAGGTCATTATTGGCTTTCTGGTGCAGTGGCCATTTCCTATCCTGTGTTTAAACATAGAACCACTTGGAGAGAGGATTTCCTCTGCCTAGAACATCTTTTTGCCTTTGACTGTACCAGGATTAGAATTTCGCACAGGGAAAAATGGAGATGAGGCTGCTGGAGGAAGATCTCATGGGACTTGATGGTAGTAGAGGAGACAGAGGGGACCTCAGAACTTCAGCTAGTATAAGAACATTAGAATCTCCGTTATAAATGGAACTGTCTGACTTTCATTTCCCTGCTTATCACCAAGGGACATCACTGTACATCACTACACTAGGAAATCCTAGGGCTGGATTTTTTTTCCTTCACTAGTCACTGCAGGAGGTGTTAGAGAATCCTGTCTTGGGCCTTGAATGTAGTGCTCCCCATACAAATTGTATTCTTTTCCTTGCTGTTTCTGGCCCAGAGCCTTCCACTCGTTGGTGATTTACTCATGCTGAAATGTACTCTCCCATAGAGTGAGCATTAAAGAAAATATCTTGCTCTCTATTGTTTCCCTAATATCTGCCTGAACACACCCTCACCTAAAAGGGCTTGATTGTGCTTTCTAAGGACCACAAAACTGACAAAGACATTCAAACCTATATTCAAAAGAGTACATTGCCAGCCCCATGGACATCTGCTACGAGCTGGCTTCTGTCCATGATGCTCCCAGGAGCTGAATATAAAACTAGATCTATACATTCTATTTCTTGTGTGTATGTGTGTGTTCTTTGGAATGCCCTAGCCACACCCAGTATAGCAGAGCTTGCTGATTTAAATTACATGCAGGATTGAAGCCATAGTAACAACAATGATATAAAATCCTTTCTCCAAAATCTTGTTTGCTACTTCAGACCTACAAGCTGACAGTAGTTAGACATGGATCAATTCTCCAAATGAGGCTGCAGCAAACTCTGCTCCAGGAAATTCTTTAGAAGAATGATGGGATTTGTCACCAGTGAGGGAAATCTCTGTCTGCTGGGTTGCTGGAGTGAGCTTATTGTACTTTTCTGCACCCACTAACAAGACGATAAATAAGAGTGCCTGGCCAAGTCCCAGAGGCCTTGCAGTAATGTGACCATGAAAACAACTCTCTGGGATAGGCTATGAGGAGCTGTCCCGTAGTGTGGAGAGGCATGCATATAAGGTATGTCCTCGATACAAGCCATTTAAGTCAGCCTTAATACATAATGCCATTCTTTTTTAATTTCCTGAGAATGGCCCTTTGTAGAACTGAAGATATGGAGATTTTCATCATTGAAAAGCTGTTATTTGAATCCAGAACTTTGTAAGCCTCAGAGGGTACTCATAAAATAAATCAAGAAACCATTATCTTTTGACTTAGTTTGTGTTCATATAGCAGAGAACATGCTGTCTTTTGAGCATAAATATCTTAAATAGACATAATTAATGCAGTGTTGGGTAGGCTCTCTGCCTTTACACAGAGGTGCTCTGATTCTACAGCATTTCAAGCCCCCGAAGCCTACAGTCTTCTATGGCTTTCCCTGATTTCCAGGAAACCAAGACACAGAAAGACTGAGATTAGTGCAGAAGTGGTCATGTTCTAACCAAGAGGTTGCTGTTAGACTCTGTATCCTATGCTGCCTGCTCTGGGCTTTCATTGAATTACCCATATTTTATAAAAACTTCCTCTTTTGACTAACTGTAGGCTCTGAAACATGAATAGACCCAGTCATGTGCACTCTTGGGGACAACGGAGTCACCAGTCTCCTTGGCTTTTGGGGAGAAAGACGGGCATCCCAGTGGCTCTCTGGTGAACCATTCTAGTTCAAATGAAAAACCTCAGCTTCAGAAAGAGGCAGTGTCTTAGCTAGGAGAGTTTAGGACTATCTTGTTCACTGGTAGATGTCCCATGTAACCACAAATGCATTATATATTGTCTTTCTTTTAGTGTACTTTGTAAAGATTAAATTCTAGGAAGTAAGTAAAGCACATGACAGAGTAGATGCTTCATATATGTCAGTATTTGAATATAGGCTGCTAATATTTCTTCAAAAAATAGAATACTGCCTTAGTTGCAAATCTCTAATAATTGTGTGTAACTCTTTTTTGGTACATATTAAATATGAACAAACTGTATGCTAGATTGTAAGTCTGCATTTTAAGATGAATTTATAACAAAATCCAGGGAACTGGGGAGATGGCTGATAGATAAAGTGCTTGCTGTACAAGCCTGGAGATCTGAATTTCTTCCTCTTCTTCCTCCTATCATTTCTCTTTCTACTCCTCCTATTCTTTCTCTTCCCTCTCTTCCCCTCTTCCCCTTCCCCTTCCTATTCTTCTTCCTCCTATTCGTTCTCTTCCTTCTTCTCTTCATCTTCTTCCTTCTTCCTCTTCCTGTTCTACTCCTTCCTCCTCTTCTTTCTCTTGCTTCTCCTCCTATCTTTCTCCCTTTCCTCTTCTCCCATCCTTTCTTTTCCTCACCCTTCACCTCCTTTCTCCCTCTCCCCTTCTTCCTCTCTTCTCCACACTTCTCCTCCTCTCCCTCCCCCTCTTTCTCTTCCTTTACCCCATCTTCCTCCTTCTCCCTCTCTTCTTCCTCTTTGCCCATCTCCTCCTCCTGCTTTTCTTAACCTGCCAGATCCAGTTAGTGCTGTATGCATGCACATGTGTGTAGGGCTACCTCCTGGAGATGAGAATGAGCAACCAGCCAGCCAGCATTTGGCCTTTGAAAAGTTATTCCTCATCTCCCAGCAGCAATCAGTTGCCTCAGGAATGGGTGGGATATCATGCGCATACTGATAGGCTCCATCTTTACAGTAATCAACACCATTGTGACTCCACAACTATGATAGCTATATTATTGCCAAGGGCAGCATGCCCCAGCACTCATTCCATCTTATGTTCTCTCTGCTCCTTCTTCCTTGGTGGTGGTGGTGGTGTATGTGTGTTGATATAAATTAGACCTTCAACCTTGATCTGATTTTGAATAGTTTTTTGTTGCTATGAATGGGATTATGTTCTTAATTTTTGATGTATTAGTTGCTACTATGTAAAAATGTAATTCATTTTTATTTATTAACCTTCAGTATTGTAGTCCTATTAGATTTGCTTATTCTAGTACCTTTTAAAAGATTTTATGTTTTGATTTGGTGTGTGGGTGTGTGTGTGTAGAGGGCAGATAGATACACAAGAATGCATGTGCCTTTGAAAGACAGGGCATCAAATCTTCTTAGAGCTACAGTTAAAAGCAGTTAAGGTGTTGAGACCTGAATTCAGGTCTTCTACAAGAGCAATAATTGCTCTTTACCCATCTCCCTAAGTCCTCATAGCAGCTTTTTTTTTTTTTTTTTTAAAAAAAAAAAGACTTTTAAAAAGCACTTTCAGCATGTGAAGTCATATCATTTGTAAAGAAATACCTTTAGCTTTTTTGTAATCTGTTTGCCTTTAATATATTTTTCTTGCCTTATTTCATGGTCCCTGAACTCTAGCACAGGTTGGGTAGAAGTGTTAAGTGGACCTATCTTTATTTTGTGTCTAATGAGACCAATGATCCATCCTTCTAACTGTTAGGTATGATGTTAGCTCTGAGTTTTCCTCATGTTTTGTTCTTTTTTGTATAAATTTCATTCTGCTTTTATTTTTTATCTTTTCTGTGTTAGAGAGTTTTGAGTATTTTGAGATTATAATTTTATGTTGGCACTATATTCTGTTAATATATGTCTTACATTAATTAATGGTTGTTAAATCACGCTTGCAAGTTCTGGAGTGAGTACACATGGTAATGTGTTTTATGTGTTTTATGTGCTGGAAGATTTGGTTTGCTAGTATTTTGCTATTTTTATGCCTGTGCTTATGATGAATACTTCTCTGTAGTCTTATCCTTTTCGTGTTTTCCCCATTGATGTCAAGGCAGTGCTGCCCATGTAGGGTTTGTTGAACAGGCTCTCTCCTTGGCTCTGTTCTAAATGTCTGACATTTGTAAGAGTTCCTCCTTAAGTATTTTATAAATTCCCCAGAGAAACCACTTAGACTTGGAATTAATTTTTTATTTTCTATCTTTTAAGTACAAATTTCATTTTTCAAAACAATGCTTGTCAATTTATTGTATAGCTTTGACCAATTTCCATAGCCATCAAATGGTTATGATTGATAATTTTATCTAGCATTATATTATATTTTGCTAGGAAGATTTGCTGTCCCTGTCATACCACTTTGCTGTGAAATTACTTCTTTACATCTCTTTTTAGTTTTGTATAGTATTCCATTGTATAAATACAGCATAGTTTATTTGATAAAAGTTAATTTATTGGGTTTTAAAATATATTGTTAACAATATAGTAGAGTAGCCATCTGTCTTAGTCAGGGTTTCTATTCCTGCACAAACATCATGACCAAGAAGCAAGTTGGGGAGGAAAGGGTTTATTTAGCTTACACTTCCACATTGCTGTTCATCACCCAAGGAAGTCAGGACTGGAACTCAAGCAGGTCAGGAAGCAGGAGCTGCAGAGGCCATGGAGGGATGTTACTTACTGGCTTGTTTCTCCTGGTTTGCTCAGCTTGCTTTCTTATAGTACTCAAGACTACCAGCCCAGGAATGGCACCACCGACAAGGGGCCCTACCCCCTTGATCACTAATTGAGAAAATGTCTTACAGTTGGATCTCATGGAGGCACTTCCTCACCTGAAGCGCCTTTCTCTGTGATAACTCCAGCTTGTGTCAAGTTGATACAAAACCAGCCAGTATACTATCTTATATATGACTTTATGTACTTATGGCCATGATTTTCTAAGATACATTTCCAAAAGTGATATTGCTGAGCTAGTAGTTTTAAATATATTTTAATAGGTACTGTCAAATTACTTTGCAAAATTTGTGCTCAGTAATTAATTGCTATAATAATGTTTAGGAAGGGTTACTTCTAAATTTATTTTAACATTTTTATTGGCTTATTTTAACTGCACAATAATGGTTTTATTGTGACATTTTCATGCATGCGTGTAACGTTTTGATCATCTCACTCCATCACGCTGCTTTCCGCCCCGCCCGCCCTGGGGATCGCCTGCCTCTCCCCAGCTACTCTATATTCTGCTCCCCTTTCTCTTCCTCCTTTCTTGTGACTGAATGAATTCAGTTAACATTATGCCTTCTTAGATACTTTAAGAGGGTGGAGCCACTGCTACACACAACGAACCTTTAACATTTCCCTAATGTAAGAAACAAAATTTGCTATTTTATTTGCATTGATTAATTTTAGTACAACTGGAGAGCTTTATACATTTTGACCTTAGCTTTATATTATTTCCAGTTAGATTGCTTGTCTTTTTCTTATTAATTTATAGAATCTTTTAGTATTTTAGTGATATTAAAAGGTTTTTTTGAAAGATGTTTTAAAAATCTCAGACATTTTTATGATACCATAGATCATAAGTTTCAGTTTGTTTCATTATAAAATGTCGTGGGTTTTTTTGTTTGTTTTCTAGTATTAAGAACTGAACTTAGAGGGCCTATTGCATTTGTTGCAGGCATTCTGCTACTGAGCTACATCTTGAATCCAAGTCTAAGGTTTCTATAAAAGAATTTCAAAAGCTTTTATATGTATGGGTTCTTTCCCTGAATGCATCTTTGTGTACCATGTACGTTTCTGGTGCCTGCAGAGGCTGGAAGAGTAAGTCAGGTCCCCTGAGCCTGCTTTACATATGATTATGAGCCACCGTGGGTGCCGTGAATTGAACCCAGTGAGCCGCAAGTGCTCCTAACTATTGAGCCACCTCTCTAGCCCTATGTATAAAGCTTTCCATGATGAGAACTTGGGACATTTGACTTCTTTCAGGAGTAATTTCCCTGTCAGCACATTTCATTTAGGATCACAGCTGTGGGGTTCCATTGGTGAAACCTGACTCTGACTTTTGGACACACAGCGTTACGTGATAAAGAATTATCTTAAGTTAAATAGCGATGCTGGCCTTTTGTATGACACATATTAGGCAATTAAAAATGTTTGCATTCATTTCCTTTTAGTGGTGACCTGTCTACAAGGTATAAGAGCCCGTGTTATTATTGATGGTTTTGTTCGCTTGCTTTTAAAACAGGAAATTGTTCAAGGGATTGATGCACATCGGATCCGAGGACTTGGTTTTGATGCCACATGTTCTCTGGTTGTCTTGGATAAAGAATTCCATCCTTTACCAGTAAACCGTGAAGGTAGGCCTGCTCTTGTCCATTTCTCTTCAGTCTCATGTTTAAGACTATAAATGCCAAGAATACTAGATTTCAAGGAGTCCATATTGCCTGGTCTACTAACATACTTTCTTTGTAATTCTTCCTGGGTATTAGTATCAACTGAACATCTTCTCAAAAGCTACCATTCATGAGGTTTATCTCCCAAAGTGTGTATGCACTTGGCTTGAGGTTACACTTTATATTTATTTTGTTTTGACAATGAAATACTCCAACCGAAGTCATTGAAGGAAGCAAGAGCTTACCTTAGCTCACAGCTCCACATTATGTGAAGGCAGGGAGGTAATGGCTGCAGGAGCTTGAACCAGCTGATCATTTTATGTTTGCAACCAGAAAAAGAGAGCAAGTGTGTGTACACACCACTCTATTTGGTCCCCATTGTCATCCCTCTCATTCACTTCAGGCTCTCCTTTGAGATGGTCCTGCCCACATTCTGGGTGGATCTTTCCACATTAATTAACACAATTATGAAACTCCCTCACTGGCAAGCTCAGAGGCCCATCCCCCGCATCATTCTGAATTTTGTCAAGTTGGTAATTAACACTATCACAGGCTATATATCTGAGTTTCCATACTGTGTCTGGCTGTGCAAAATGTCAGGGTACAGGTGAATGGACAGTTAAAATAACAGAAGTGATGTTGGCAGGAGAGACCCCTGCTCCTTCTTAGAGCTGCTTACTTGCCAATCTCTCTGCTCACCATCCCACTTTGCATTGTGGGCAGATTTGTTAAAGGCCTTCTATTAAAAGCAGAACCCAGTGGCAACTCTGTGAAGTGAAATGACTGTCCTCTACCTAAAATACTAAAATCTATCTGTTCTTCAAGTGCATCCAGCTGACGTAATTCTTCAACACCTTCTTGACCTTCAACTGATGATATTAAGTTTAGATTTTGTCTGAAGTGGATTATATTGTTTTTGAAAATGAAATCAGAATTTTAATGATGGTTTTAAAGTTTTTTTAGAAATCTTTATCTATGTGCAAGGCAGAGTCTTGGCTGCCTACTGGAGTGGTTATGCAGAGCAGGCAGGTAACACTGATATCCATTAAAACCAAACCCACAAGATGGGCAGATGTGCGGCTGTCTTTATGATAGCCCTGATGATGGCGCATTTATTCATGTTGACACATCTAAGTCTTGTATGTTCCCCTTTCCAGTTTACTTGTTCTCCACACAGGTCTTGTTTAAAAGCACACCTGATGAATTGTCAAGCTCCCATCTGGAAATATCTTCAGCTGTAGAATGTTAGTTGCCATTGCAAACTCAGGATAATGGTCATGGTGCAGGGTTGTTTTGTAGATTAAATGAGATGAATGGCTAGCACAGGGCTTAGATGATACTTAAACACATTGAATTCCTGCTGTTAGCAAGATACATAGTTCTGTAGTTATTTCACTATTAAATTAGTACATGAGAATGGCTGGCACATGGCAGGACTGGGTCCCAATGATATTGTATTGATACCGTGTAAGTGTTCATGCTTGTTTTTCCACATTGAACCCTAGGATGTATACTTGTTAGATTTGTCAACTTGACACAATGTATAGTTATTTTGGGAAAGGGAACCTCAGTTGATACAATGGCACCATCAAATTGGTCTGTAGATGTGTCTTTGTAGCATTGTTCTGATTGGTGGTTGATGTGGGATGTCACAGTTTGCTGTGGGCAGTACCATTCCTGGGCTTGTGAATTGGAAGATATGAGAAAGGTAGTTGGGCAAGCCATGGAGTATAGCCAGTGAGCAGCATAACTCCATCTTTCCTGCATCTGCTCCTTTTTGAGTTCTTGCCCAGACTTACCTTAGTGATCAACTGTGTAAGTTAAATAAATCATTTCCTTCCCCAGGTTGCTTTTGTCATGGTGTTTGTCACAGCGATAGAAAGCAAAGTAGAACAAGAGACATCAGAGATAGTAAAAAACAAACAAACAAACAAACAAACAAACAAAAAATGAAGTCCTTTCCACTAGTACATTCTGTCATGAATTCATAGAAGCCAGGAGGAAAGGAAGGGACAGCTAGCTCCCCTGGGGGTACATTAGAGATGGTCAAGACATGAGGGTTAAAGACTCCATTTTGTACTGGCTTTCAATTGCTCCTTATGATTTCCTTCTGAACCAGCTACAAACTAGAAACTAGGTATATGTGCCTCATTGCGAATTATCTCCTAGTTAATATATGACAGATTTTTGTTAGTTTCTTTGTGCTCTCAGGTAAGGCATTGGTATCTCCATTGAACAGATGTGGATGCTGAAGCCAGGGAGCTGAATTCATAGACTATATCTGCCTCTGCAACTTGAGCCAACACTCCCATACAGAACTGATGTGCTTGCCACTCCTCCAAACCAACCAACACAATGAGAAAAATATCTGGAATGAGCTGATTTTAGTTCTGTCGACTGGGAAAAATAAAAATAGGATGTAAATGCTCTTGTGTAACTGTGAAATATATACTCTGTGAAAACATTTGTTGATGTGCAAAGGTACCAACTACTAAGACAAAGTATCGCCTTAGCCTGATCACTGATAGGCCCTTTTCTCAACAAGAGGGATGGGAAAGGAAGGGAAGAGGTTGTGAGATAATGCAACACAAGTGAATTACTTTTACTATTGAGTTAAAGATATTAAGTGTGTGTATATGTCTATAATTATGTGTTTGTGCATATCAATGACTTTAAACCCTGGGGTTGTGATCCAGGGAGCACTGTTGGAAGCACAATCACAAGTGAGGACCCTTGGGAGTAGCGTCCTCACAGCCTTGCCGTGTATTTTCCCTTTAGGTTAAATTCATTCTACATTTACTTATTTATTTATTTAGTGTATTTGCACATGTGTGCACACATGCAGACCTTGTGATACACATGTGGAGGTCAGAAGACGACTTGCGGGAGTTGTTTCTCCCCTACCATAGGGAGGTGGGTTTTGGGGGTCAAGCTCGGGTCGTCTGCTGGTGCAGAGTACCTTGATTCACTGAGTCATCTCCCCTGTGCCCACTTTGTTCAATCTTGACACATGAATTTACAGTAAAAACTGTGGAGTGCTTTACCTGGGAATACATCATTGTTCCCTTGAATTAGAAAGAGAAGACAACATGTCTACATGTATATTACTCTCATATCTCCTAGGGGACTCCTCTCGAAACATTATCATGTGGCTGGACCATCGGGCAGTCAGCCAGGTTCGCAGGATTAATGAGACCAAGCACAGTGTCCTTCAGTATGTGGGTGGTGTGATGTCTGTGGAGATGCAGGCCCCAAAGCTCCTGTGGCTGAAGGAGGTGAGTGTGTGGGGTGAGGGAAGGGCATTAACAGTAGTAGAGAGGTCCCTTCACCCACGAAAGGTAGTGAATCAAGAATGCCCTATCAAATCTGTCTTCCTCAGACAGTCTGAAGAGATTGAGCCCATCTTCTTGTTAAGTTGTGGCTGATCATTCTTTTTCATACACTGATGTGAGGCAGGCCTTGTATATAGCATCTCCTTGAACCCTATCACCTATTACCCTGTGGTGATAGGGTTCTGAGAAAGGTTTTGAGAAAGAGTTTTGTTTTATTTTGTTTTGTTTTTTTTGTAGCCCTACTTTCCCTCAAAGTCAATATCCTACCTCCACTTTCTGAGTGCTAGGATTCCAGGCATGCATTATCATGCCCAAATATGTGTTTCTTTTCTTATAGCACAGCATTTTCTGTTTTGTAGATTAGAAAACTTAAGGTCATTAAGAGGAGCCACATCATCACTGGTGACACAATAAGCATTCGAGGAAGCCAGGATTTGAACTTGAGATCACTTGACTCCAAAACCAATTCTTTTAATATACTGTGCTCTGCTTCAGAGTTCAGAGGTTAATTGCCATCCCAATTAGAAAGTGGCAGGACTGGGATTTAAGTCCAGTCCTTTCTGACCAAAGCCTTCTTTGTCTATACGCTCTTAGCCTCAAATTATTCATCTTTGGCCTTGTTGACATTCAAGATATCTCATTCTCATTTTACCTGCCCCCGAGTTTCCCTGCTTTGAGTGATATGGTGCTCTTGGTCAAAACTCTGTCAGGTGGTTTCCATTTCCAGATGTTAGCACTCCTTTATGAAGTGTGGAAAACAGTGATGTCAGCTTAATGGCTCCCACCAGAGATGGATGGGTGAGAAGGTTCACCTCCTCTGGGAAGCTCAGAGACTTGAAACCCCTAGGTGGTCTGCTGCATAGAGGATTCATCAAATGAACCATCGTTGGTGTGATTCATTACTGGCTGTGGGGTTTCAGGTGGTATCAGTCATCAGTTACTCACATTGTATATGGAGGTGGGTAAAGCAAGGGAGTGTGTGAAGGAGCTCCAGCCTTGTGACCATGAAGTAGGCAATGAGGCAGTAGGAGGCCCACATTTATGGAAGCAGGTCTGGCTTGCTATCTGTCATTTCAGCTTAAATCTAAAGAATACCTTCGGTGGCTGCTGACTTGGAAAGTGCTCTCTCGGCAGTCAAGGGTGTAGAGATTCTGATTCTGTCTCTGGCCTCAGCACTTGCATGCTTTGGTAAAAGTCCTTAGGATTCCAGGCTCCCCTCTTTTTTCTTATATGCAGTGAGAGAGTTGGATCACAATACTGAACTGCTGTGCACTGTCACTGTGGGCTTCATAAGCACCAGTTAGCTTAGTCCTAACAGGTTCTGCCTGCGGTCAGCATGAGACAGTGAGACAGACAGGACTTACAAAACACCTGGTCCAACCAGGATTTAAAACCTGTTACCATGCTCCAAATTCCAGCTCATTTCATCAGGTACTAAAAATGCTCTATGAACTATACCACTTGGTATGGGGCCAGGAACAAGGGTGAAAGTATGTTCTTCAAAGTTAATTAACCTTAACTGAAGACAGGGAATGGCTTTAATGTGTTTCCCTTTGAGGGCATATAGAAGAAAAGCTGTGTTGAGTTCATATTAGAGCACTGGGAAGATGGTCCTGTGTTCACATGAGTCTGATAGTTGTGCAGAGATCTGCAGCTTTACCAGTGTACTTGAGATCAACAGAAAATAACTTCCAGACAAGATGATATTATTCGTAACTTCCTAAGACCATCTAGGTATTTATTTTTTACATGTTCCATTTGGACAGTTCATATTTCCTCAGGCAACCTAAAGGTTCCTAGGATTGGGAGGAGTGTTACCATGCTGATTCTGAACATAGTGTGGACATTAGGTTGGCATAGCACACTACAGGCCCGAACTCGTGGACAGTCAAGTGATCCTTTGCTGAGACTCCTGAGTAACTTGTAATTATAGGAACTTACTGCCATAACTGCCTGTATATTATTCTTAAAAACACAGTTTCCTTTTAAACTTTTTGAGTAAAGATCAAAACCTTGCTTTCCTGCTCATTTGTGTATCTGAAAGTGCACATAAGATTGACAAGGTATTTTGGTTTTTTTGCCTTTTTGTCAGCAGCATAAGAATTCCTGCTGAACATCTTTTTGGTGTTAACATGGTGGCACTCAGAATTAATGGGACTTCTAAAACCAACTTCTTAAAGGTCTTCTTGTAGTGCTTCTGAAACTTCAATGTGTCATTGACTCACTGGAGGCTTTTTTAGACTACACATTCTGTTCCAGCAGCCCTGGGGCAGGGACTGCGAACTGGAGCATTTCTAACAGGTTAATGGGTGATGTAGATGCTGCTGGCTGGGGATTTATGAAGCTTCTCTCAATTTTATTCTTGGCTCTTGTACCATGAAGAAAAGCATTCACTTGTGGGCAATCAGGAAAGGGTACCTTCCTTTTGATTCCTTGATGGGAGATACAGGGATGTCAGATACCTTCAGTAGAGTTGTTCAGGTACATATTCAGATAAGAATGTGATAATCTGTGCTCTTTAGTTCAGTAAACTGTCATTTGCCTACACATTAAATAACATTACAATTTTTTATTTTATTTATATATTTGTGTGTGGGCACATCATCCACAGACATGTATGGAGGTCAGAGGATAATTTTTAGAAGTTAGTTCTTGCCTTCTTGCATGTGAGTCCCAAGGATCAATGCTAGGTGGTTAGGTTTGGCACAAATGGCTCTACCCACTGATCATCTCTCTAGATAATTTCTCTCTTCTTGTGCTATTCCTTAATTCTAAGACCTGGTTGAGTTCCTGCTGTAAACCAGCAAGTGCCAGAGAGACACCAGAAAAAAATGGGGACAATAAGAACTTTGCCTTAGCCTACATGAGCAGAGTCTATGGCATAGAGTAAGTAAAGTGTAGGGGAGTCAGGTGGATGTAAAGGAGCCTTTGGATGAAGACAAGCCAAGAACAGTGAGATAGGGACATGTAAAATGCTCTGGGAGAAAATGTTCTTTTTCTGGAGGCAAATAGTTGGGCATGAGTTTCAGGGCACAAGTGGAGGCTTTGTCTAGTAGTTAAAATGGGAAGGATTTCCTAGATATATCCTATAATATAGTTTTGATATGGAATGTAAGTCCCAAGAGAGAAATGGTACTTTAGTAAATGTCATTGCAGAAGAAGCTAGGCATGTAGCTTGTTAAGGACTTAACTTGGTGATGCAGTCTGGTTGATGGTCATGAAGTAGGAAAAGGAATGTCTTAGATAACTTTGGCAGGGATGGGACGATTGAATAGGGCATAGAAATGTGTGCATAAAGCTGGAGCTTTCTTATTTACCACTTACTTCACTTTCTCACTTCTGGTGGCTTTGCATCTAGATTAAATAACACTATCTGCATCCTGGCCCGGGAGATAGTATTCGATGTCATTTATGCCCTTGTTCACTTTACTTCACACACAGGGATCCAGTCAGAGGTCCCCAAACACAGCAGGTTCTCTGCTACCTCAGTCTTGGCTAGGTAATGGTAGATCATATTCTCTTGCTCTATGCTCACTTATTTGAAATTTTACTGGAAGACTTTAGATCTCAGAAAGTGTTCACATGTTCAGATATTGAGGAAGAGTCAAAAGAATATTTGGTGACATGTGACAATTAAGTGAAGATTGGTGGCTGTGTCTAAACCTTTGCTGGAACACAGCCATGGCCACACATTGTTGTATTCTCAGGGACAACTTTTTTATTACACCTGAACAGCCTGCAAAACAAAATATATTCTTCCCCACTTGGAAAGAAAACATTTGCCAGGAACCGCAGTATTTTCCATGATGCTGCCTCGCCCTCGGTACTAGTTCTCCACTGTCTGTGTGCTTCCTTCAAAAGCCTTTCCCTCAGATTGGAAGGCTTTTCCCACAATCTTGCTATGATACTTCACATGCTGTTATGTCAGGTCTCATGATGGCTTCCTATTGTGTTTGCTTCCTCTGATCATTGTAATCTACAGGTGGATGAAGATCATATCCAATCTACTTGTTCACTGCTGTGCCCATAACCCTTAGCTAGAGGGCTCAACACACAGGATTAGAATAATTTCTGTGACTTGATAAGATGTTCCAGGTGAGAACTAAGGAGAGTACAGTTAGCTGCTGCAGGATGGAGAGGCCATGAGTCTCAGAAGCTTTACCCATAACACAGAACAGTGAGGTTGATGGGAGCTGACCACTCCTGCATAATGTGGCCGTTTCTGTGTTCCTTGTCCTTAGCCTGGGGTTCCATGTCCCAGGGAGGCAGGCTGAGTTTGGAGTTCAGCCATCCCAGTAGTCAAAAGGGATGTGCTGGGACAGATGTAGCTCATGGACAAACTCGCTGGGATCTAGTTTTGTAATATGGAATTTTAATCATGTCCCTTACATTTAAATTTGCATAATTCAGGTTGAAGTGTATCTCCATAAGAATTGTCTGATCAAAGCAAAAGTGCCATTTGAATTTTTTATAAGCAGCAGAGATTTTCCATTTGGCTTCAATGATTCTGACTTTTATCTTAATGAAGTCTAACTGTAAATTAAGTTCTGCCATCCTGGAGTAGCCGGAGTTGCCTGTGTTTACTAACATGAAATGTTGTAGGGATGGAAGATATAGACTACAGAAGGTCAGGACAGGTAACAGCTGATGCTGCTGTGGATCCTGACAGCTCTTTGTTAATGAGGCCTGCGTAGCTGGGCTTCTATGACACCTGGAGAGACTACAGTCTGACTTTTCAGGCTCTTCCTGCCATTGTCCCCAAAGAAGAAAACAAATTCAGCCCTCCCACCTCCATCCATGCCCCATGCTTCTGTTTGCTGCAGGGTACACTGAGAAATGAGTGCAGGTTTGTGTTTGGGACCTAATTAGACCTATTTGGTTCTCATGCATCTTTCCTGGCCCATGTGGAGGCTGAAGAGGTTCCTGGGTGTTAGGGTATAGAGTGGTAGGCAGATAACTCCTTCTGTCTGATGGAAGTATCAGTTGAGTATATTACAGTACAAACTGTTAGAAAGAAACTCATACTGGGCATAACAAAGATCTCACTAAACTCCAGTCTGGTGGTCCTCAACCTCTCTAATTCTGCAACCCTTTAATATAGTTCTTCATATTGTGGTGACCCACAATCATAAAATTATATTTGTTGTTATTTCATAGCAGTAATTTTGCTATTGTTATAAATCATAATGCAAATATCTGTGTTTTCTGATGACCTTGGGTGACCCCTGTGAAACAGTCATTCAATCCCTAAAGGGGTTGCACCCCACAGGTTGAGAGACACTTACCTGGTCCTTCCTGTCTAATAAGAGGCTTACCAGCTCTTGTTGACGCCTTTCCTGGTTTGATTATTCCATTCTTCTTGATGATGTAATGATCTTTATCTTAAGGTTTATTCTATCCATGGAACTTTATGAAAGATAAAAATGTATCTGTTTCTTTGAAATGCCATCTTTTTATTCTCTCTCTAAATGCAACAATTGTAGATGCTATTCTTTCTTAGAGTAGCTTACAATTTCACATGCAGACCTAGTTCTTCCCAATTCTGTTTGGGTACTGGAGCTAGCTAATACAGATGTTGAAGAACTTTAAGAGACACAGAAGAGTTCTACACCATTGGCAACAAAAATTGTCTATGATTTGAAGCCAGACATAGCATGTTTAAATCTTTTCCCTACATCTAACCAATTGGAGGACCCTGGAAAAGCTAAACAAACTTCTTGATGCCTCAGAACACTGGACTATGATGATGCTGGCCTTGGAGAATTATTTTAATTTAGTGGGATGTTTGAGAAGTGGTTTGTGTAGCAGATGTTTACATAGTAGTTTCATTTTCTGTCATTGTATTTGTCACATAATAATAAAAACACCAAATGCACTAAACAAAGAAAGAATTTTAAAAGCAGTAAGGGAAAAAAGGCAAGTAACATATAAAGGCAGGTCTATCAGAATTACAGCAGACTTCTCACCAGAGACTATGAAAGCTAGAAGATCCTGGGCAAATGTCATACAGACCCTACAAGAACACAAATGCCAGCCTAGGCTACTATACCCAGCAAAACTCTCAATTACCATAGATAGAGAAAACAAGATATTCCATGATAAAACCAAATTTACACAATATCTTTCCACAAATCCAGATCTACAAAGGATAGTAAATGGAAAACATCAACATAAGGAGCAAAACTACACCCTAGAAGAAGCAAGAAAGTAATCTTTCAACAAATCCATACAAATCTAACTCCACCTCTTACAACAAAAACAACAGGAAGTAACAATTACCTTTTCTTAGTATTTTAATATGAAAATTAATATTACCAACATATCCTAATTGATTGAAATCCAAAAATATGAGGAATTAGAAAGTTGTTGTCATCCAATGGTCCCTCTAATTTGGTAATTGGAGAAATAGGTCCAATATTGTACAATCTATATATACTTTCAGCTTGTTTGTGACAGTGTCTTGCTGTGTACAACATAAGGGTCTTGAAATCTTGCTTCTCCTATCTCAGCCTCTCTATTAGTAGTATTGTTTATTTCATGTTTTTACACCATACTATGGTTTTCAGAACAACTTATATATTTCAAAAGTATTTATATACCCAAGGAAGACATTGACAATTAACTTGGGAGATGGCTTGTAGGAAAGAGAACAAGAAAGTGAGACTGAATGCTTTGCTTGACATTTGTAGCTCTTGTATCAAGTTTGAAGAAGTAGACTTTATAAGTTACTCTTTATCTGAGATGAATGCTTTTCCAAATTATTATAGCCAATGAACCAGATTCTTACCCACACTTAATGTCTGTGTCACCCTCCAAGCAGAACCATTGTTCATTGAAACAGTTAGTGAATGACTTTATGAATAGACTATCTTAATACACACACCACTTCTTAAATGAATGTAACCTGTTCTCTGTGGCCTGAGAATAAAGTCACTCACTCAAGTAAAAAAAAAAAAAAATTATCCTGGCACAATACTGTGCTTGGTAGACAATAAATATATGGATAGCATTACCATTTACATGGTATTATTAAAGAGAAAAACATTAAATATTGAATGTGCAGGTTCCTAAATGCATCTCTTTGGAGGAAGTATTCAGAAAATGGACTAGTTATAGAGAAAGAAGGTGTCAATACTGGGACACTGTCCTTGTTGGAGTCTTTGGCTGTGGTAAGAGTGGTTTCATTCTTTGCGTCTTGGTAATTCCTCATGAAAAAATAGCCTTGTAGACACACTTTCTGGTTGATAACACTTATCACTTACTCTCTGGGGGAATTTTTTCCTCTTGGACCTATTTTGATAAATATCACTGAGGCATGTTATGTGAGCTCTTCA
>JADRCC010535000.1:0-11397 GCA_019843855.1 Hylomyscus alleni
TGAGTAGATTAGAGCACCAGCAGGAGACCAAGCCCTTCAAGGAGCCTCAGGGTTTAGGAAGGCAGCATGTCAAAAGGACAGTGTCGGAGAACACTGACAAGATAGACAGATTTCAGAGAAGTCCAGAGTACAAAAAACCTTATATGAACAACACAAAGCCATAATGTTTAGTGTCTGGCAGCAGTAATGTGAAAATGAGAGTCATTAGAGGCAAAACATGGCTGGCCCGAGCGTGAGCTAGCATGTTAAGTTTTCAGAGTAGCTTCTCAAAGGGCAAGACCTGACATTGCCATTTCAGGGCTCTGCAGTGGTTCTAATGTACGTGTCCACACCATCAGGCCTCTTATAGATAGAGGATTAAGGATCAGTCTTGGCCACATGTCCCCTGTGAGTTTTATGGGGCCTGAAAGGTTAATTACACAAGACAGACGAGGGCCACCTGCTTCTGAGCTTTCTATCCCAGGGGTGACCCTACTTTGAGCTCCAGGCTCCAGGCTCCAGGCTCCAGCGTTTCAACTCTAGGCTCTCAGTCATAGTCTATATAGGAACTCCAGCACTTCAACTCTGGGCTCTTGGCTCTTGTGGTTCACCTCAGATTCAGTGTAGACATGGTCTAACTGTTTTGGGTCCTGTGTGGCCTGTCAGCTGTTGTATTTCTTATTAAACAGGCCAGATGGCCATGGATGCACACCAGCTGCTGAGCATCCAAAGTCATGGGGAACGATAAAAGTTCTGTCACCGAGTAGGCAGAAGGAAACTGAGCCCCTGACTCCACAAAGTCCTATGGGCGCAGTGGTATGTCACCTGATCCCAGTGTCAGCAGTGGCTTGTTCTGCCATTCACATTTCATGCGTACAGCAGGCCACACAGCCCTGGGGAGGCTGGAGACCCAATGTCTTGTGATGTCTCGGAGGATGTTTTCAAGGGAGTTAGCTGTACATCCATGTCAGCCTGTGGCTTACAGACAGGTGGGAATCAAGAGTTTCCTATACTAAGAAGGTTGGCTTCAACCTATGCTGTTGTGATGCTTGGTTCTAAGTACTTGTCAAGTTGACCTTAAAATTACGTGGTCCAGGATCGGTCACCACAGATTCTGCTGGCCAGAACCTCTGAGATGCCCTTGGACCTAAGAGTTTATCATGGGGTTTTTGGCAGAGGTTTGTCCTTTTTCTGATATATCTTTTTCTGAGGACTGCGATGCCCTGCTGATTGAAGAACGTGATTTTGCAATGCCTCCTCAAAGGCCATCCTACAAAGGACAGCTCATTGCCTGCTTGTTTGTCGCTTGTTTGTCCCTGTTTTAAGTAAAGCATCCTCCAGGACCTAACAAAGAACACATCTGTCCCTGTTCTCATACCTCACTATCTATAATGTAGTTAGTTCTGGGGTCTCTACTGGGACACTGTTTTCAGCATCCAGGAGCCAGCAGCACACCAGGTCAGTGCTGAGTGCATTTGCTGTATCATCGACCTCCTGGGCCTATCCTGCTATACCTTTCCAGCCAGCCAGGCCCAGACACTTGAAAGAGGCCCACTGAGGCAGTTGTACTTTGTCCTTCTTACTCCTGGCTCCCTATTGGACTCTTAAGTCTGGCCTCTTGATCCTAGACCCTGGGCCAGCATTCAGAACCATCTTGCCCTGCATACAGATAGTGGCATATTTAAGTCCATAGGGGGGGCCTATGGTTTATATACCTATGTCCATGGGCCAGGGGACTATGCCAACAGCACCTCCTCATATTCCATCCTGTCTGAACTCAGCACAGGTGACCATCTCAGGAACCTACAGTTAGAGCACCTGGAAGCCCTTGTTGTCATCTGGCTGGGAGCGATCCAGTTTCTTTCCAGAATCCCACTTCCACCATCACCTGTGTAGGACAACTCTCTAGAAACACAGACAAGGGGCTGTGCTGGTGAGTCTTTAAAGATGTTTTCCCAGTAGAAGTGAGTAAGAGGCAGGGGCAGGATTGGGGGAGGGGGCTACCCAGTCTAACTGCCAGTTCAGCCAGGTCAGCAGGGACACAGTTTGTCCATTTGCAGATCATGACGAGCCCATCCCAGCCAGTCCTTGGATTGAGGACCTATTAGGGGAGACGTTCTAGGAAGTTCCAGCTCAGCATGTGGGGACAAAGTCCCCTAAGGAAGTTCCTCCCAGGTGTGAACCAGGAAAGAAATTACAAGGGACCAGTTTGGGGACTCAGGACACATGGCTCTCTGGCAGAGTCCTTAGCAGGCTGCCTTGCCATTAGCTCTCTTGGAGCACGTGGCTTCACTAGTGTCTATCTAGTCACTGCATGTAAACCATCTCACTTCATCTTTCTGCACACTGTGTATTTGGTGACATAGATATATTTGTTGAGGTTAGTTGTCAAATAGTCCTTGGCTTTAGTTTTGGTTTTGTTCAATATCATGTGAACGATTTGATCCAGAGACAAAGTATAAAACAAAGTGGACTCAGAGAGATTGAATTTTCCTCAGTGCTCCCGCAGGGCATCCCCTGTGACAGGTACCCACCTTGACACAGTGCATGCTGAGTGTCCACAGCCACGCAGATCTCAGCCTCTTTCCCCTCTCCTGCATGTCTTACTTAGGTGCCCAGAAGACCACAGCTGCCACACAGACCGCCTTCTTTCAGGTGCCGCTCACACCACTGGAGTGTCTCTTCTAGGGACTTTTCAGTTGTTCCCATCTTTGAGACAGATCTCTGGATAACAAGATATTAAGCCCAGGATAAGTCTGGGATGTGCATAGCTCCTCAGGTCCTGTGGCTCCCTGATGGGCTCCAGCAGCTCAGCTGTCACCTGAGTTTCTCTGACCTGGAGCAAGCCTGAGCAGGTTTTGTGCATTGAGGAACATTTGCTTTCTTAGGTGAGGTCCCTCCCAGCCTCCAGTCATGTCTCCTTTGGGGCTGTTGGTCTCTTCTTTGTTCTCAGCTACTTTTTTCTATGCTGCAGGCTTTGGGCTTAGTCACAAACTGCTTGCCTAGCATGCATAAAACCCTAGGCTCGGTCCTCAGCACCACAAAAACTAAACCACAGTTTTGTGCTGCAGGCATTGACTCTGGCAGGAGCTGCAGGGCCTTTGCCTTCCCTGTCTCTTGTCTTTTTACATTGTTGTTGATTTTATTTTATGAGAAGGTTTTCCTTTTTATATATTGCCAAGTTTAGTAATCTTTTCCTGTGTGGTTTTTACACTTTTATTCCACATTTTATTTCTATTAGGAAAGCTTTTTCTACTTTTAGGGTTTAAAGAAAGTTACACGTTTTTTCCTGATATATAGTTTTTAACTTCTTTTACCTGTCTGAGGCACTGAATAAGTTACTGTTCTATTGCTGGGAAGCAACACCATGACCAAGACAGCTCATAAAAAAGTATTTAATTGGAGGCAGTTTCAGAAGTTAGTTCATGATCATTATGGAGAGTGTGGTAGCAGGCTGGCTGGCAGGCTTGATGCTACAGCAGTAGCTGAGAGCTTACATACTGATTGGAAAGCAGGAGGCAAAGAAAAAGAGAGATTAGGCCTGGCATGGGCTGTTGAAATCTCAAAGCCCAGCCACAGTAGCATTTCTCCAAGTTCACACCTCCTAATCTTTTGTACAAAAAAAAAACAAAACAAAAACAAAAAACAAAAACAAAAAACAGGAACCAAACCTTCAAATATGTGAGCCTATGGGGCCATTCTAACTCAGATCTCCAGAGTTCCTAGTCCAATTGCTGTTCACCAGAGTGAGTGTCGCTTAGCAGCAGAGTGTTCATCTAACAAGCATAAGTCTGCCCATTTATCACCTACTGCAAGAATGACAAGAAGACAGAATATGAAGACTGGATCCAGGTGTCATGTCTTGGCCATTATGCAGTTAGCTGCTAATCTCCTTTGCCTTAGTCTCCATGTTTTGGTACATAAAGGATCTGCATCTTTATAAAGAACCTCATAGGTCCATAGGGAGTAGCACTGTTAGGAGGTATGGTCTTGTTGGAGTAGGTGTGGCTTTGTTAGAGGAGGTGTGTCCTTAAGGGGGCAGGCTTTGAGGTCTCAGATGCTCAAGTCAGTCCAGTGTGCCTGTCACTTTCTGCTGCCTGTGGATCCAGATGTAGAACTCTCAGCTCCTTCTCCAGTACTATGTCTGTCCATGTGCAGCCATGCTTCCTGCCATGGCAAGAATGGACTAGCGCTCTGAAACTGTAAGCCAGACCCAATTAAATGTTTCCTTTATAAGAGCTGCCTTGGTCATGGTGTCTCTTCACAGCGGTAGAAACCCTAACTAAGACGGCTATTATTGTTGGAACTCCTAGATACACTTCACAGTAGATAAGTTAGGCTCTTGGAAAGGCATAGTGACGATGCGCTGGAATTTATACAATCAATATGTTAGGTGGCAAGCCCTCCTCTGCAGTACTCAGGCTTAAGTGTATTCTACCCTCTATGCTTTGAGCATCAGCCTAGTCTTCATCACACAATGTGCCTAGACTCCATCATGCTTCATCTTGTTATCTTGGGGGAATCTTAAGCCCGTCTCCTCTCCTAAATGCTTAGCTTTGGGGTGGATGGAAACAAAAGGTCTAGCCTGGCGGTGGTGGCGCACGCCTTTAATCCCAGCGCTTGGGAGGCAGAGGCAGGTGGATTTCTGAGTTCGAGGCCAGACTGGTCTACAGAGTGAGTTCCAGGACAGCCAAGGCTACACAGAGAAACCCTGTCTCGAAAAAAAAAAAAAAAAAAAAAGGAAAAGGAAACAAAAGGTCTGTTAGCAGTAACTGCATCTGCTCTCTGCACTCATCCCCACGTCTCTCTATGGCCAACTTTTCTGTAGATTCTTTGAAAGGTTCCACAATCATGAGCTGAGCCTAGAGGTGGCACCCATTTCTCCCTAGTGCTCACCATTTTGGTTCTCTCCATAAGGGACATAGGGACCAGTTCACTCCAAGCACCAAGGCAGGGTGAGATCACCAGGAGAGAATAGAGAAGACTTACATTTGTTAATTGTCTTATTGCTGCGATCAAATGCTTGACAAGAAGCAACTTAAAGCCGTCCTGGAGGAGAGGCATAATTGAGCACAAGGAAGCTGGCCACATGAATCTGTAGTTACAAGCTGACAGCAGATCTGACTGTAAAACTTTAAGACTTAGTGTCTTACTTTGAATGTCTACCCCTCAAAGATTCCACAGCCTTCCAAACAGCACTGAAAACTGGGGATCAAGTATTTGAACACATGAGTCTATAAAGAATATTTTGAGTCAGTAGCAAATATTTCACATTCAAGCCACAAGATCATAGGAATGACAAGGCTTGGGAAACAAGAGTGAGGCAGGAGCAGCCACATCCAAAGGGGCAGCAAAAAGCTTGAAATCAGATTGCCTCACAGGAAGGCTAAATGGCTCACCATGTTACTGTGTGTCTCAGGTTCCAGGTCAGCTGAAATGCCATAGAACAGGAGAGTCCCATCCTGGCCTCTAAGATACAGAGCGGGCTCAGCAAGGTGGCAACCCAGACTATGCTGGAGAGCAGCCACCAGAGTGTGCACTATGGAGGGGCTGGGAAGAAGGTTCCAAGAGGCAGGGCATAGTCAGCCAGACTATAGTGGATACAGACAGTGTGGAGACACAGAGATGGAGATATCACTGGATCTAGGACATCAGCAATCTGGTGGAAGAGTAAACAGAGCAGCAGAGAGCTAGGTCAGTTCTTCCTGGGAATATCATGTGAGCACAGGAAGAGTAAGGACCTGTGTTAGGGTTGGGCACTGGCTCCGTGTTTCTGTTCTCTGACAGCTACACTCTATTCTATGCCCACATTTGTCCTGTATCCCTCATGGTCCAAGTTCCTTGTCTCTACAGCTCAGTAGCTGGCAGAGACCCTCCAAGGCAGTGCCAAGCTCTCTGACAATCCTCTGCTTGTGGGTGCTTGGCATGCTCTCTTTGTGGCCTTTGAACTTGTTCACGTGTCCTTGTAGGGCTACCCTGGGCTCCTCATTTCTCAAGATTCTCCTTCCACTTAGCTTCCTAACGGTTTGAATGAGAATGCCTTGTATAGGCTCAGAAGTTTGAATGCTTGGTCCTCAGTTGGTAGCCATTTGAGAAGGATTAGGAAGTATGGCCTTGTTGGAGTAGGTGTGACCTTTAAAGGAAATATGTTATAAGTGGTGAACTTTGATGATGCAAAAACCTATGCTTGTGTTTCTTCTCTGCCTGTTGCCTGTAGATCAGGGTGGAAAGCTCTAAGCTACTGCTCCAGCATAGCAGTCTACCTATCTGCTTCCTGGCCTGATGATAATGAACCAACTCTGAAGCTATAAGCAAGCCTCCAATTAAATGTTCCATTATTAAGAGTTGCCTTGGTCAGAGTGTCTCTTCACAGCAATAGAACATTAATTAAGACACTTCCCTTCCTTCCAAAGCATCCCCCCTGCTTCTGGTGGGGCAGACCTTACCCAGCTGTGCTTGTGAGCTCACAAGAGTAGTGTGTGCCTCCTCGTCATCACATTTCCCAAGTGCTGTTTGTGGGAGGAACAGCAGTTTGTGGGAGAAAGCATCCACCATGTTTCCACCACAGGGCCTTGGGTAGGTCTCCCAGGTGCACAAGGCAGAGTTGCTGAACACCGTTTCCCAGAGTGCTTGCCTCCCTGCTTAGCAGGCTGGGCCCTCGGGACTTCTCTGGGCTCTTAGGAGAGAGCACATTTGTTGTAAGTTCAGGTAAAGGATCAAGATGACTCCTTTTATTTCTATTTTTGGGGTGTGTGTGTGTGTGTGTGTGTGTGTGTGTGTTCACATGCATGTGGAGGTTAGTGGTCAACCCTAGGTGTTGTCCCTCAGGTGCTGTCCACTTTGATTTTTGAGACAGGGTAGAGACCTAGACCTCACCAAGTAGACTGGGCTGGCTAGCCAGTGAGTTCCAGAAGCCTGCCTGTCTACTGTACCTCCCCAGTACTAATACTACAACACACAGTACAAAGTCCTGCTTTTATGTGCGTTCTGGGGATTCAACTCAAATCCTCATGCCTATGTGTCGAGCATTCTACCAACTGAGCCATTTCCCTTCACTGAGTTTTAAGTTTCATATATTAATATTGCGTGTGAGTGTATGGTGTATGTGTGGGCACGTGCATACCAACGTGTGTGTGTGTGTTCCTTCTTGTGCATATGGAGGTCAGAGGACAACTTTTGGAGTCACTTCTCTTCTCCCACCCTTATGCAAGTTCCTGGGTGTCTTAGTCAGGGTTTCTATTCCTGTACAAACATCATGACCAAGAATCAAGTTGGGGAGGAAAGGTTTTATTCAGCTTACTTCCACATTGCTGTTTATCACCAGAGGAAGTCAGGACTGGAACTCAGGCAGGTCAGGAAGCAGGAGCTGACGCAGAGGCCATGGAGAGATGTTTCTTACTGGCTTGCTTCTTCTGGCTTGCTCAGCATACTCTCTTCTAGAACCCAAGACTTCCAACCCAGGGATGGCACCACCCACAAGAGGCCCTACCCCCTTGGTCACTAATTGAGAAAATTCCCCACAGCTGGATCTCATGGAGGCACTTCCCCAACTGAAGCTCCCTTCTCTGTGATAACTCCAGCTTGTGTCAAGTGACACACAAAACCAGCCAGAACACTGGGATTGTACTCAGTAGCCAGGCTTGAGTGACAAATGCCTTTAGCTGTTGAGCTATACCCCAGCCCCTCATTTATGTTTTAAATTTCTTTATTATTTTATGTGTATGGGTGTTTTGTCTGCATGTACATCTATGTACCACATGCATGCCTAGTGCCTATGGGGGCCAGAAATGGTTGTCACATCCCCAGCGATGAGTTACAAATGGTTGTAAGCTGCCATGTAGTTGCTAGGAATCAAACCTGGATCCTCAGGAAGAACATCAGGTGCTCTTAACCTCGAAGCCTTCTCTCTAGCCCCTCATCTATATTTTGAAGCCAACTCTACCAGCATTTTTCTTTTTTTTGAGCTGCAGACCTCTGCTGTGCTATCTATGGAAACATGGCCCTGCATGCAGATCTATTTAAAAGCTATAGGGTGGAAATGTGGAAACAGAAGGGAAACCTGTAGGATACAGCTTCCTCCAGGCTGAGCACCATCCTTCCTTCCTCCTTGTGATTGTAACACCAGCAGGAACATTCTGGCACTCTCACACACCCTCTCCTCTCTCTTCAGCGTCTCACTGTGTAGCCCAGGCTGGCCCACAGCCAGTGACCTGCATGTCTTTATTAGAGGGCTGGAATTACAGGCATGTGCTCAGCTCCCTTTCAGTTCTTTCCTTTGGGGGAATTTCAGATGTATCACCAACAACCTTAAATCACTTCTATAAAGCCATCCTACGTCACCTACAAACCTGAGTGCCCCGTGCTTGGTCCCATTTGGTTTCCTGACTCTACCTCACTTGGGGACCCAGGAGCTTGGTGATTAAGGAGCTAAGTGTACACTCCCTATGAGGAAGGGAATTGGGCCTCCTGATGTGGACCCCTGGGCTGCTCTCTCATGGCTGGCCTATTGCTAATGTCTTTTTTTTTTTTTTTTTTCAGAAGGATGTCTGTCTGCTTTCCACTTAGTCCAACTTGTGGCTACAGTTCCCTTTTGTCACTGTGGGGAAGAGATGCCCACTCTCTCATCTAGAAGGCAGAATTTAGAGTGGACCTAGAGCTGTTTGTTTATACATTGTGTCTTGCTATGGTTTTCCCTGGCCCCTGATCAGGCCTTGGATTTTTAGTGTGGATTCTTTGAGTCGACTACCCCGGCTGGAGCAGGCCTTGTTCCTGCTAAAGCAGCTTCTCCTCTCTTAGTGCCTCTGTCTCCTCAGTGGGTAGAACAGTGATGGTATATTTGGCCATCGCACCCCTTGACATGGAGGGCCTTAACATCTGAGAGCATCCCTGCCAAATGATGCCCTTGATTCCCAGTGATGGAGCTGTGCCTCATGGGGAGGGGCTGAGGATTCAGCATTTTGCTGTGGCTTCATGAGGACAGGGACATGGAATTTCTCGCCCTGGAAGCCACACTCTGAGATCAAAGGCAAGCTTAGAGAAGCTGGCTTCGGTATCCTCCTGCTGTCCCTCCACACAGCCACTGCCTCATCAACCTCTGGACCATGTTGTCAGTCCCCGGCGTGCTGTCTGCCAGTTAGACAGACCTCAGCAAGTGCATAGGAAAAGCAGGTTTACTGGCCACATCTGTGAGGACCTGAGTGCTCCACCCCAGGCCCAGGATCTCTGCCACCCTGTGTCTGTTTACATCCACTTCTGGGGAACAGGGAGTAGCCCACAGCCCATAGCAGGACCCCTCTGGTTTCTTCTCCAGAAGCTTTTGGGACAATAGCTAACCACTGTGTCTCTATCTTCCCAGGTCATAGCCCCACCATTGGCCACATCCTGTACAACTGGAGATTGTCTTATACCTTCCCTACACAGTCCAGCCAAGACATCATCTGCCCCACACCACATATAGTTCCCCTTGCCATGTTTCCTTCTTGCCACTCCTACTGCTGGAACCCAAGCCATAGAACCCCACATTTCCAACTGTGTGATTCCCTTCCACATGTATGGAATGTTCTCTCAACAGAGGGCAGGAAAGAAAGGAGCAACCAATAGCCACGTATAGTAAACCAATCATTGCCAGGTATCTTAAATAGAGTGCACCTGAGGAGGCAGAACAGGACTTAGGGTCCTAGCACCAATGTAGCCACAGCCTCTTGTCGTTTGAGCAGTGCAAAGCACCCATCTCCACATTTCTGCCCATGGCAGCCATCACACTGATGGGTGCTAGGATGGCCCCCTTAGCCCACAGACTCTTCTGTCTACCTAGGATATCCTGATGCTACCCTTGGGTTCAGTGACTGCAAAGCTGGTATGTGGGTCCCTGGCATGCTTCACCCTGACCATGCTCTCAGTGTCTAGCCAATGGCTAAGTACCTCTCCCCTATTCCTCTCAGACACCCTCTTACCCGTCATGTTCCTGGCAACTTTGAACCACAAACAGGGAGCCACACAGAGTGGCCAGGAAAAGACACCAGGAGGAGACACACAGTGCCAGGGTTTATTGCAGTTTAGGGATGAGTGGGCACAGACCCCTCCTTCAACCCCAGATCCCAGAGCCCCTCCTGCAGGCAGCCACCTTGCCTGATACAGCTCCCTGGTAGCTGGTCTTGTTTGGACAGTCCCATCTGCCTTTGTGAGCATGAGACGCCTGACACAAGGCTTGCTTTATGTGACAGAGGGCACACAGGTTTGCTGTGGGGAGCCCTATAGCCACAGTCTCTCACAGAGGATGAGGCCAAAACAGCCAACAGGCTCCTCAGGGCCAAATCCTCACCTGGCACCCTGCTCAAGTGGATCTTAATTGCCCCCACTACCCTCTTTGCTGCTGATCTCACCAGTGGCAGGTGGAGGGTGGAGCAGAGGCAATGAGGGCCACAGAGGGTTCTTGTGGGCCTCATGGAGCATGCCTGCCTAAGGTTTTCATGGTCAGTTGGGCAGGTTCTGCCCCAGGTGGAGGGACATAAGGGGTTGGGGATGCAATCGACTTCCAGCCATGGGCTCTAGAAAGCGTTCATGGAAGTCCCAGGCAGGGAGCTGCAGGCCGGGGCACAGGTGCACTCGTCAATGTGGGTATAGGTGTGTTGGATGACTGTACCATCAGGACATTGCATAGTTACAGCTACATCATGGACCTTGCTCTCCTGACAGCAGGTGCACTGGCGCTCCATGGCCTGGGCCTCCATGGAGTACCTGTGGACGTGAGAGGGTGTTCCTCTTAGCAGTAGAAGGATTTGTGGTCCTCTTTGGGCTCTTGACAGCTGCCTGACTGTCTAGCATGGCTACTTTCTTAAACACAAAGCCTCACCCCTCCCGGGCTCTCTTTAAACTCTACTCCACCTTTCATAGCCTTCTGTGATTCTGTTCCCCTTCTATTCTGCTGATCCTGTTCAGATGTTCCCTCTGGACAGCCACCCTAAGCCCTGAAGTGAGCCTCTGACCATTTCTCCTGCCCTCTCTAACTACTGACCCTCAACCTTCCTGGACGTGACGCTCCCTCTTCACAGCTGACCACAGCCTGGGGCCATCTAGGGCTAACGGAGGGATCCGATGCTACCTGACCCCTTAGACATATTCAGATTCCTGCCCATGAGTCCCCAGCCAAACACCTATTTTTGTGCAGCTAAGCCAGATTTGCCCCTGGCTTGGATGGGAGATGGATGGACCATATGCTTTGCACAGAGAGCTATGTGTGACCTTCTGACTCCGAGCAGGGGACAGTCTCTGTGAGACCCAAGGTGACAAGTAGCAACTAGGTCCGCTGTACTCTCAGGGGAGGTAAGGCACCCACTCACTTGGACTTTCCAGAGCAGGAACCCTCGCAGAAGGTGACGTTGGCCTCTGTCTCACAGCCCTTATGCCGCAAGATGGTCG
>JADRCC010535010.1:0-11901 GCA_019843855.1 Hylomyscus alleni
GTTTCTTAAACTCTAAACAACTATCTAAGTACAGGAAATTGGACTTAGGTAACGTATCTAAGACCGTAAATGGCAAAGGTTTAAATTAATTTTCTTCTCTTGTTCACATAGAGTTGGTTTGTACTTGATTCTATGTCCTTGTTAATAAAGCATTGTTGGAAATAATTTGCTGAAGAGCATGGTCTCCTGGAACTATCCCACTGCAAGTTTGACCATCTGTGTTTGCAATAAGATTTTGGTTTGAAGGACTTTATGGGCATTTCTCAGTATTTATCAGAAATTTACTATACTAATTCCTTCATATCTTCAAAACTTATTTACATAAAACTGAAATTTAGATAGTAAGGATGAGAAGCAACCTGCTTCAGAGAGCGTATAATGCTTTCAATATTTATCGGGTTACTTAACAACACACCTAAAAATAGTGAAGCTGATCAATTCTGTACACATGCACTGGATAGAAAATGCTCATCCGGTATTTTTCTTTTCTGTTCCTTGTGAATGACAAAGGAGAAAGACAGTAAGAAAAGCTGAAAGAGAAAATTAGAATTAATATTCATCATGGAAGATTTTAGAAAATTAATCTTTCTTAAACTTAAATTCAGCTGGTGTAAAATCCAGAGAGACTTACCTCTGACTCCTTCAAGAGATTTCCTCAACCTTACAGGAGGATGGTGCTTCAGCCTCTCAATTACATTCTATCCTGTCCGTTCTTCCAAGAAAATGTCTCATTAGTGACTTTTAGACAACATGCAATGTGCTTATGATGAAAGACCCAGTCCTTGGCTGCAAGGAACTAACAGTTAGGAACACAACATGTAACTAGCAATAACAGACGGAGTTTACAGTTTAAGATGGAAATGCTCTAGTTCAGGCAGTGATGAAGGACATAAGATTTACTTTGAATTTTTAGGAAGGGCTGGATTTGTGAAGGCAGCAAAGTAGAAGTCATTGTAGACATAGACTGATTGAATAGAGATGTGAGAAAAGTGCATATTACATGAGCGGAAGATGCTCTTTCAAGACACGGCAATGCACAACATTTTCTCTTTCACTTACTTCTGATTCTGAAACAGTTACCATGGTATTTGCAAGTTACTCCACTGTTGCTATACATCACTCATAGTCTGTAGCTTACAACTCTTAAAAGCTTATTTCTTCCTCTCATGCATTTCCATGTTGAAACTATTTCCTTTCTTACTTCTTTTCCTATCTTTTGACTTTATTTATAGTCCAATAGAGATCACTTCAGGGTGTTGATAGAACTGGTTTTATGGAAGCCCTTGAGTCCTTTCTTTAGACCTGGTGAAGACAGGTGAGAACTGGCAGCAGTGGGAAGGGTTCATGGTGATTTGATGGTGGAATATCTTTTGAATGAAATTCTCAATTTTTAGCATATGCTCACTTCCTCAAAGGGGGTGTTTATGGTTAAGGTTTATACTATTAATAACATGTTAGAGGTCTTTTTTGGGTAATTTTTTATTAGATATTTTCTTTATTTACATTTCAAATGATATCCCCTTTCCTGGTTTCCCCTCTGAAAAAAACCCCTATTTGTAGAGAGCTGCGGTGTGCCACGCCTTGAGATGGCGCTGGTTCCCGCCTTCCGCTATCCTGAAAGTGAGTGCTCTCTTGAGATCAAGTCCTGAATTGGCTACACTTGCTGTCTCTGGCTGCTTCCGCATTGTGTGACCTATCTGCTGTTCCCACGTGGCCTGTAGGGGTTGGCGGGCACAAGGTATTTAGGTCCGTGGGCATATCCCAGAGGGGCCACCAGAGAAGGAGGAGAAGTAGAGGAGGAGAGCTAGCATGTAACATCAAGAAGCTAGCTAGTTAGAAGAAGTAAGCATGCTAAGAAGGTACTGAATAAACTGCTTAAGGAAGACCCATGGTCATGTCCTTTCTTGCTGGTCAAGAGGGCCCCGGCACCTATTCCTTTCCCCTCCCCCTGCTCACCACCCACCTACTCCCTCTTCCTGGTCCTGGCATTTGCCTACACTGGAGCATAGAGCCTTCACAGGACCAAGGGTCTCTCCTCCCATTGATGACCGACTAGGCCATCCTCTGATAGATATACAGCTGGAGCCATGGGTCCCACCATGTGTACTCGTTGGTTGGTGGTTTAGTCCCTGGGAGTTCTGAGGGTACTGGTTAGTTCATATTGTTGTTCCTCCTATGGGGATGCAAACCCTTCAGCTCCTTGGGTCATTTCTCTAGCTCCATCTTCTGAGAGGCTCTGCCAGTGTCTGACTAATACAGAAGTAGAGGCTCATAGCCATCCATTGGACTGAGCATGAGGTCTTTATATTATATGAATAAATGATGTATTTTTCTAAAAGACCACTTAAGAAACAATAAAATGTCATGACAGTCAAATTTGAGTATAATTTCACCCTCAGAACTTGAGGTTTCATGTGATGTGACGTTATAACTGTTCTATATGCTAAGTCATGATGTGGCTGTGAATGGTTACTTGCTGTATAATTTTTCAGGATATAGGGCAACACTAGCCTTACCTTCTTCCTTTTGTCAGGACTAGAAATAAAATCCAGGGCTTTACACAGATTAAGCTGTAGCTGAGCCACCCACACAGGCCCAAGTTATTATCTTCATATTCTACTTAGTGTTTAGGGAAAAGTTATGTATCAACTATCTTCTACTACTATGACTCTCTTAGGCCTTAGTGACTACTCTTGCTTTTAAAAATCACTCTATCTTCCCTAGACTTTAGAAAGTCTAAATTTTCTAAGCATTGTTTCCAAAATCATTTTATATTTCTGTTTTCCAACTTGAATTTCAACTTGTATATGATAATACAGTGTTATCAGGTGTAGCAAATTAATGAGACCAATTTCAGAATCACCCAGGGAATGGGGTCAGTTCACTAGTGAATGTCTGCAGACAGGGGAGACTCTTGCTGATGTATGCAAAAACCAAGCAAGAATGCTCCCTTACCACATACATCTAATACCTCTGCATTTCTCTCTAAGCACAGAAGCTCCCACAGACACTCCATTTCACCTTATAACTCTTGGGCATCTCTGGAGCCTGGTTCACATGGACATATATTATTTATGCAGAGAGAGACCAAGCTGAGGGATGCTCTTATCATTGAGCTGAGCATTTTCTTTACTCAGATGTGACTAATGATAAGGGAGTCAAATGGTTAAGAGGACGGCCACCTAAGCTGTCAGTGAGGAATACCTTCATCATTTAGAAAAACACAAATCAGCATTCATCTCATTTACTTATTGAATTGAAATATAAGAATTACTTGTGTTTACCATGAACTATTTCGTGTTTTGAAATATACCTATATGTATATGTGTGTGTATATACATCTATCTATGGGGGTATAGAATAAGTAAACTAGGTTAAATAATAGTTGTATTCCATTGTATATCTTATAAAACAAGACAAAACTTAGAAGAAAGAAACCATGAAACAGTGAGAATGTATGTAGAAAATGGAAATAGAATCTTACCTAACTTACAAGAGGAAGTAAAAGTGTAATGGTCATAATTCGATATTATTCATGAGCAGAAGCTTCTCATTCCATTTAAGAATTGGCCAGTATTCTGATTGCTTGGGGGGAGTTTTCAGGTGAAGAGTGTTGCTGTGGCGCCTTCACAGGTATGTGTCAGTATACTTGGTGCTCATTTGTCTCTCTCCCAACTGTGTCCCCTCATTACCTTCTCCTGGTTCACCATCCTCCACCAGTTACTCTAGCCTTCTGCTTTCTTATCACGTTTTAACATTAAAAAATAGTCGATTCACTTCCTTGTTGGAATTTGTCTTAAAAAGACAGGTTCTTTCTTTGTAGCTCTACTTGGTTTAGAATGTCGAATACTCATGCTTCATACTCTTAAGTGCTGGGATTACACATGTTCACAACCATACCTGATTTTTACAGTTTTTACTTTAGACTCCAAGGTGTACTTTAATTCAAATACTGACAGAAGTCAGATGCTATAATAGTATCATTTTCCTATTGTGCACTATCAGTACTCTCTCTTTCTCTCTTTCTCAAGAGAGTGTCTCATTAAGTTGCTCAGGCTGTCCTAGAACTCACTTATATAAACCAGATTGTCATTGAACTCACAGAGATCTGCCAGCCTCTGCCTCCTAAGTGCTGGAATTAAAGAAAAGAGCCACTATGAATAGCCTTTCAATTTGGATTTTAAAAAGCCAGCCAATTATGCAACCTTTAAAAGAAGTTCCTTATTTGAAAATATCAGTAGTCGTTTTGTTATAAAAAGAAGACCTGGATATTACTATAAAGAATATAAAGGACATGGAGAAGGAAGAAAGAGCTGTCTGTAGAAAAATAATATATTTAGAAATAGAAATATCTGACATTTCCATTTATTTTCTTTCTCTGCTTTATCAGTTTTATGGATTTCAAATCAAGCTATACATATTATTTTGCTCTCCATTTTCTCTTTAAGTAGGAAGTAATCTTTTGACACCAGTTAGTGGAGCGAATGGTTGGTATTTGTAGACTAGTGAGTTTGTGGAAGAAAAAACAAGAAGGCAGATCTGAATCTGTGGAATGCACACCAGGGGGAAAGCCAGGGGGAGAACCCTAGGGAAGTCAGCTGCAGGGAGATTTTCTAACAGCGGTGGTGGAAGAGAGTGGCTGGGTCACAGACCTCTCGGATCACAGCCAGCTGGGAAGGAGCCAGAGAGCTGGGAAAGCAATTGAATACTAAATAATGAAAGCAACACAGCTCGATGCTTTTGGTCATTGGGCTCCTGGCAATGTCATTAGCAAACGGTTTCCTGTGCAGATCAAGGGAGAAGGGCTGCATGAAAGGCCTGTCAGGTAGTGGAAAGAGCCTGCGCTCTAATTCTATGCACGTGTACAAGCAAAATTCCACTGTGTTTTGTAATTTCGTGTTTAACCAGTAAACAGAGAGAGTAGGTGCATTATTTTGGCACGTTTATAATTTAATTTAATGTATTTGGTCATGCCATGAATTTAGCTTCCTTCTCCCCAGGACACTGCAGCAGAGAAGGATCTCTACGACAGAGATTGACTGTCAAGACATGGTGTGTTGGTAAACAACTGAACACGTACCCCAAAGTCCCCATCTTAGATTATACTTGACATAATAATTATTACTGTAAACTCATGAAGACTTCAGTTATCAAATGTATCTCACGGAATGAAACCTGGTTCACATAATTCACAGATTCTAAATAGACTGTGGACGATTCTTAAAATCAGTCTTTGGTTTAATTTCTTTGCTTGATTTTTTCCCCCCCGGGGGGTCAGAAAGAATGGACAGCTGTGTACACTGACTGTGGGGAAAGTCACTATATATTCTAAATAGAAGTTTGGGAAGGTGTTTCTGGAAATTTCTGGAGTTGGCCTTTTCAATCTTATTTTGAATGACAACTTAAAACAAGTTTTAAGGAATTAATGAAAAAAAATCTTTAAAAAAGTCTTAGAAAAAGAAACAAAACAAAAAACAACAGCAAAAACTATTGTCCGGTGTGAATCTGGCTAAAATAATTTAGACACTTGTGGATATTTGGAAGATCTTAATTTTATCTTCTCATAGATCAGTTTATGGCAAACTTTACTTTTCTCCTAAAAAGTCTCAATGAAGTTTATTTTTCTTGAAGTTTTGATTACATTTTATTTATTATTTATTTACTTAATTATTATTTAGTGTATATATATGTGTGTGTGTGTTTGCACATATGTGTGCAAATTTCACAAGACATACATCTGGAGGTCAGAGGACAAATTACTGGATTAAATTCTCTTCTACGATGTTAGTCACCAGGAAGACTGAAATCAGATAATCAGGTGCGCTGGCAGGTGCTTTTTTTTCCTCACAAAGAATACACTTTATTCCTGATAAGGGCTATCATATTTGACTCAGGTTAGCCTTGAACATATTGGTCTCTGGCTTCCTAGATCTAAGTCCAGGATTTGTTGCTTTGAAACAATTGCATTAGATATTGTTTAGATTTTTTCCCCCATAAACTCCCATTTGCCACTGTCCCTATTACCCACTTTGATGATTTTCAGGTTTCCTGACTTTGTCCTCGTGTATGACTGGAATCCTGTCGTGAATGTGTGTTTACACGCATCTTGCTGTGAGCATTGAATTGACTCCATGAAGGTTTTCCATCCACATTCTTCCAACACTTGCAGAAAAGTTTTGTTAAATGATTTAATTTGTAGATAACAAGATTCCAATTTATTTTTATTTGTTTTGCAGCATTGAAGATGGAAGCAAGAGTCTGATAGGAGATAGGTAACCTACTATTGAGCTGCCCTAAAAAAGGTTCTTATTTTTAAGAAAGGAAACATTGAATCTGAAAGTGTGTGTGAGTGTTGGATTAATACCAGTGCATTTAAAACACTAGCATCTCAAGTGGTGAGAATAAAACCACAATATTTTTATACAAACATATATATGTATATATACACATATATGTATATAATTTAGCATTTATATAAGAACAATAGTTCCTAGTGCCCAACAGTGTGAATATATTTTCAGCCTTTAAGTCTTACCAGCTAAAAGTCATCATTTGATACTGTATTCTTAGAATTATGGTTTTGGAGAAAGCTTAAAAATAAAATAAATATTGGAGACCTCATTTAATCCTGGGGACAAGAATAAACAGAAGATCTACTCTCCCTTGGAGTTTTCTCTATTAATTAAATAAGAATTGTTCATCTAGAGCTCATGAAACTAGATACCTGGATTTGGGTACCTGTGGGTATAGGATCTTCAGAGGAGAGTTGAAGGCGGAGCTTAGCTGTTATGCTGGGTCATTTTATGTCAACTTAATAGAAGATAAAGTCATTTTAGAAGAGGGAACCTCAGCTGAGAAAATGTCTTCACCAGATTGGCCTGTGGGCAAGCCTGTGTTGTTATTTCTTGCTTGATGATTCTTGTGGTAGGACTGAGTGCACTGTATGTGGAACGATCCTAGGTCTTGTGGTCCTGGGTTCTATAAGAAAGCAGTCTGAGAAAGTCACGGTGAGCAAGCCAGTGAGCAGCATCCCTCCGTGGGGCCTGCATCAGCTCCTGCCTCTAGGTTCCTCCCTGTTTGAGTTCCTGCCCTGACTTCCTTCCTTTTACCTGAAAGTGTAACTGAAACCAACTTTTCTCCCCAAGTTACTCTTGGTCATGTTGTTTAATCACAGCAATAGAAATCCTAGTTAAAACAGTTGTTAACTAAGTCTTTAGACAGCCACTTCCAAAGAAGATAATGTATGTGATGACAGACCTGATCAGCTTCATTTTGTTGTTTCTTTATTCTGTAGCTATCAGTTTCCAAATAAGTGTAAAATGCAGGGTGTATGAATTTTATTTGGCTATACAGTGTTACAGAATTTAAATGAATAGATTGTTCTTCATTCTGTTGTATGTTTTCAAACTAAAAAAGTTTTTACTGAAGCATAGATGAGCTATTTGTTGTTACTCTTATGTTTATGATAATAAAACAAATTGAAATGGACAGGTGTCTAGGTGTCCACTCCGGTTCTGCTCATCTAAACGATGCACATGGTAAGGAATGTTTGAATATTATTCGAATTTTACTTGCTACTTTAAGTACAATTTCTTTCAGCTAAAATATTTGTGGGAAATCCTACATGATAAAGCTGGACCATGAGACTTCTTTTAGAGCTTTTTGAGAAACCTGTCTACATCATACATATATGTACCATATATCTGTGAATATATATACATATACATACACATATGTATATATATGAAAAAATACTTTTCATATATCAAAGGAATCTTATTTAAATTCTTAAAATAGATTTAAAAATGTATAGTTGAACATAAATTTGTAAAATCATCCTTACTGTGACCCTTGCTAACAGGATTCTAATTCATCATTTGGAGTGTTGCTAAGGTAAATTATTAAGTGAGATTGTTGTCATTTTTTGTTTTAGTTTCTTTTTAATTTGTTCTTAATTTTCTCTTGAGCATTGTCAAATGCCAATGTAGTGATTTGCCAGGCAATGGTAGTTCAGATATATTGTTAGGTGACAAATACAGAAAAAATATAAGTGAAATGTGTGACCTCAAAAGAGGACAGGTGCCAAGGACCAGACTTGGCATGGAGAGGGTTCTGAGAGGCAAAGAGAATGGCTCAAAGTAGACTTGTGTGTCCAAGATGGTGGCCTGTGTTTTCCTTGAACCAGATTTTCCAGTCAGAGTCTATGTTTTTCTTTCTGTCTTGAGATTTCTCTGTCTATCTTCTTATTGATCGCTATTCTGAGAGATCTCTCTATCCACGTCCCATGTCCTGCTCGTGTGTGTATGGTCTGTGTGTGTTTCAGTTCTCGAAGCTGTTCTCTCCTCTTATCCTAAAAAATTTCTCCAGATAGCTCCTCTCCTACACAACACAGGTCCAGTCTCTTACTTCTTCATATCCATCCAGTCATCTACTCCAGGTTTCCTTTAGGTTTCCTTATGAATCAGTATTCTGGGATCCCAGCCCTTTGATTCCTTTTTGTTTTGTTTTGTTGTTTTTTTGTTTTGTTTTGTTTTGTTTTGTTTTGTTTTGTTTTGTTTTTGAGAGTTTCTTCGTATAGCCCTGGCTGTCCTGGAACTCACTCTGTAGACCAGGCTGGCCTCAAACTCAGAAATCCGCTGGCCTCTGCCTCCCAAGTGCTGGGATTAAAGGTGTGTGCCACCACTGCCCGGCCAGCCCTTTGATTCTTAAGAGACAGCAAACATATATTTTTTTCTGAACTTTGGAAAAGAATTCATAGTTCTGTCTGCATTTGTTAAGCACAGACAATAAACTAGTTGGGTGGGATCCCATCCTGAAATTACCATTTCAACCACACCTGGGCCTGGACTTTCTGTGTCCCAGGCTGACTTTGAACTCCAGACTATGCTAGTCTTTGTATCTTTCTGACAAGCTGGCTCCTAGTGTAGCTGCCTTTGTTTCTTTAGATGCATGGAGCCCCTCATATAATTTGTATTGCATCCCTATATTTAAATGCTCATGCATTTAGAACACTATTTGATCCTCTTAAGAGTTGTTCTGAAGGTCTCAGGCTTTATCATTTTGCAGAAACATTCGCCACACCTTTGCCTCCTGAACTTCTGCAGTTTTAGATTATCAGGAGTCATTAATGTTAACCGAATTCCTCAGTGGGATTTGAAAATATGTACATTATTACACCAGTAAGCTTTACTCCCACAGCAGACATAGACACTCAGGGAAGCTCACCCTGGGCCCCTGTGTCCCAGGGGTAGGAACCATGTCCCTCTGTTCCCACCGGGCCACACAGGGCTCTATAGTCAGGTGTTATGATAAAAGGGAAAGAGATAGCTGGTCGTGAGATGCTCAACAATTAGGTGGAAAGTCAAAGAGTCATAGGTAGGGGGAAAGGGAGAGAGGAATGTCTGTGGGATTTTGTCTTTATCAAGGACCCCTGGGTTTTCTTATAGGTGTTGTGGATTGGAGGTCTTAAAGAAAATCCATGAAGGAGGAATGGATTTGCATGTCTCTTATGTTCACTAGGTTCAGAGGTTGTGAGCAATGTGTTGATTTTTTAGTCAGTAGGATGAGGCATTTAGGGTAAAACCATATAGAAAGGGGAAATTTTAAGTAGGCCAGAAGTTATAGATCTACTGAATTTCCAAACACTTAAATCAGGATTAAAAATGGATATGGAGGTAACAATTGTATTTAACATGTTTATAATTGATAAATTGATGGCCAAGTATCACTTTTTGAACTTTAGTAAATACCAATTCCTGCCGAAAGCTTTCAGACAGGAAGCTTTTATTTCTTATAATGAATAATTAGAACATCATCAAACAGCCTATGTAAACACAAGATTTTCAATGCAGGATGTGCCGTGGAGCAGAGAAGCAGATGCAGGAGGATAGACAGGCTGGGAAATATAGTGTGCTACCCACTCTAAAGCTAAAACTATTTTTCTCCAAGAAGTGTTTTGAAAGTAGAATGGTCAGTTTTACAAACAGGAAAAGTTAATAGCTCTTTCAAAAGTTGATAGCTCTTTCTTCTCTTTCAGCACTTGGTCAACATTTCCAGATTGTTCTTTACTGTTTCGTACTCATTAAATTCTTGAAACCTATTTTGTAGCATCTGATATTGTATATGTTCTTGTATTTTACTATCTATAATTTATATACAAAGCATACACACAAAATTTCCTTAAAATAAAAATACTACATATTGACTTTCCTAATCCTGGGTTTTCATGTAATTGAGAACTTTGAAAAAGTACTGTACAAGCCAAACTTGGGGTTTGGTTTTGTCGTGAGAGAATCATAAGCTCTTCATTAGAGATACAGAGGTGAAAAAGGGAAGCCAAGTTCTACGACAATCACTCAGGGCAGCACAACAGTAGCATCTCTTACTTAAGTTGAATAGCTCAATAGTCATAGCCATGCATCTGTCTACTTCCTAACAGCCCCCATACTACCATCATGCCTTTTAACCTACACAGCAAACTCTACTATAATTAACTTCCACTGTGAAATTAGAAACAGGTCTGAAACAAACCTCCTTGCTCTCATTCATTGCCTCTCTTCTGTGGAATAACCGTGTGACTCTGAATTAGTATGCCGTGGGGGATAATCTAATGGGAAGGGGATTTATTAGCGTGTGCCTGCATATATCTTATTATCTTTTGAAAGTCTTAATGATAAGCAGTCACTTCAAGTTTTATAGGTTGTAATCTGACACATGTAAATAAAGTTCAGAATTCTTGAAACAAAATCATAAAAGTAGCATATTGCAATCAAAGAGCAGCTGTTTGTGGCATCAGTCTGAATAGAGATGGCCTCGATTTAAGCCATCTCTGAAAATGACAACAGAACACAAATTATGTGAGTATCTAAAGGGGGTAATTTAATTAGAAAGATGTTGAAAACGTGGTTTTGCAAAAAAAAAAAAATTTTAAGAAAAAAATAAAAAGACATTTCTCTCCAAAGAAGAAATCTATTGAAGTCTCTGAATTAGAAAAGTTCTCCAATGTAACAAAGCTATTTGGATTACTAGTTGTGGTAGTTTTCTGATTGCCATGGCGATATACATTGACAAAACCAATTTAAGGGAGAGGGAGCTTAGGGGGCACTTTGAGGATGCAGTCTATTGTAGACAAGGAGTCATGACTGCAGGAGAATGAGGTGGTTGGTCACATTGCAATCTTAGTGAAGAAACAGTCGGATGAATGCTGCTTCTCAACTGATTCTCTCTTTTTGCAGCCTAGTACCCATTTTAACCTAATTACCGTAATTAACTTAATCAAAATAATCCTCTATACACATACCCAGAGGCTAACCTACACTTGACCTTTCCTGACTGATACCCCAGAGGCTCATTGAATAATCTCAGTGATTTACCACAGGTATACCCAGAGGCTAACCTAATTTACAAGTTTGTCTACAAGGTGACTCTAGATCCCATCAAGTTGGTAATCCATTTTATCCCCCACACTAGAGTTAGTAAACCTTAGCACATAGATAGCTTCCTCTTAATTAGATTGTTGACAACTTCACCTTAGGTGTTGAAAAGTTTACTTGCTCTTTGGTTCTTGGTAAGTCCAATCATCAACTAAAGTAATATTAATGACTCCATCGAAAGCAATACTTACTTAACAAGCATAATATTTGTCAGTATCTGGAGAGGTTCTAAATTCTGTTAAATGTTTTTTAGAATGTCTTCTCATCTTTCTGGTGGGACTGAAGGGATCTAAGTAACTATCACTTTTCTCTTCTGTGAGGATGGAACCTATGTTCATAGGGCTGCAGATAAGTACCATCTAAACACTTGAGCAGAACTTGAGTCTCTTCTACACTACAACTATTACATTGTTATTTGGTCATGTCTAGAGTATCACAATGATATACTACTTTAATCCATTTTTAGAGC
>JADRCC010535024.1:0-10231 GCA_019843855.1 Hylomyscus alleni
GCCAAGGCCTGACACTATTACTGATGCTATGGTGTGCTTATAGACAATAGCCTAGCATGGCTGTCCTCTAAGAGGCCCAACAAGCAGCTGAAAAAGCCAGATGCAGATACTTACACCCAACCAATAGACAGAAGCTGGGGATCCCTGTGGTTGAATTAGGGAAAGGCAGTCTCAACTAACCTAGACCTCTGAGATCTCTCAGACACTGAGTCAACAACTAGGCAGCATACACTAGCTGATATGAGGCCCCTGACACGTACAAAGCAGAGGACTCCCTGGTCTGGCCTCAGTGAGAGAAGAAGCACCTAACCCTTAAGAGACTTAAGGCCCCAGGGAAGGGGGAGGTCTGATGGGGTTAGAAGAAGGTGGGGACATACTCTTGGAGACAGGGATGGGGGATGGAGGAACGGGATGAGGAACTGTTAGAAGGTGGGCCAGGAGGGGGATAATGACTGGACTGTGAAAAAAGATTAAAGACTAATAATGATAATAATAATAACAACAACAACAATAAAAGAAGCAAGACAACCATCTGACATGGTGCTCATCATTGGGATGTGCTATTTCAGTAGACTATGTTGCCTTTTTTTATTATGATATATGCCTTTGATAAGTATCAGAATGTGGAAACACAAAATAAAAAGAAATGAGTATTTGTGGCTCAAAAGAACATTACTAGGACTCCCAATTTCATACAATAAACACTAATGGGCACTGACAGTCATGCTGGTCCTGGTACAATGGTGGATGATTCAGTTACCTGTTTTCATCTCTAGATAGGACATCCAAACCGAAAGTCAAGAAAAACCCTACGAATTAAATTACGTCATAGATCAAATGGATACGACAGATAGCTACAGAATATTACATCTAGCAGAAACAGAATACACAGCTTTTTTTCAGTGTAGTGAGCTACTGAACTATAGTTATACCATCTGTGAAAGTATTCACGAATACTTTTAAGTGCCAAAATTATCTTGAGTAAACTTGTCTCTCATTGTGTAGACTGGTCATAAATTGTACTGGTCTCATAGACCAGCCATAAAATTCACTGGTCACGTAAACCAGTCATAAATTTCTATATAATGTGTCCCCGAGTTCAAGGTTATGAGCATTAACTACTATCTTTCCACTTCTGTAAACACTTTGCTTGCTTGCTTCCTGCAGACTGTCTACTGCTACCTTTCCTTGTATATCACACAAGTTTGGTTTTTGTCTTTAAAAATTTAAACAAATTGGAGGTTTGGGCTGTGTCTTACTACTGCTCTCCCTGGGACAATCCAAAGCAGAGAGAGAATACAAGCTCCATTTAATTTGACTTATTCAGACCTCTCCATCTTTCCTCAGGTACCCCGTAATATCAACAGCCCGTGAAATGTCTCTAAAATGGATTGTGTTCTCGGTCACTATGGAGAGTGCCAGCAGTGGGCTCAGCAACTAGGATGTCCACAGAACATTTGTCTTTTGAGTATTCTCGGTTAATTCACACAAATACTTCTTATAATCCCATGCTGTTATAAAGGTTTAACAGACCCCTCACCAAGCAGCTAACAGTTGGCCGATGCAGGGTCCTACTGGATCAATCTTCTCTAGTGAGAATGTTTTGGGAGCAGGCCCAACCCACATCCTCTGTGAAATCCTTCATATGGGTCAGGCCAGGAGGATAACTCTGGCAGAGATCCAGAAGGTCCCTGAGAGCTGCAGCACTGACAGGCAGGCTTGTGTGAGCTCAGCCACAGAAGTGTGAAGAGGCTGGAGATACCCTATCTCAGGAACACGGCAGTGTGGAGCTCGGGGTCACTTCTAAAGTTCAAATATTTGTATCGTTTTGTTTAGCACTGGCTTTGTGCTGTTGGGGCTCACAGCTTAGAGCGGGTTCAGTAACATATCAATGAAAGCCTTTCTTGGGCTTGGCTCATTTCTGAGCTGTCTTGGCTAGATCACTATCTGATATGTTTATCAGAGCTTGCCCTGGAGCCTGGTGCCACTCTGAGCTGCCAGGTGGCAGGCTCCTATCTTGCATGCTCTACATTATTCTAAGTCACACAAAATGGTTTTCAAGTTATACAAAATGGTTTCACTTATGTTCCTAACAGCCACAAATCGTCTTTCTACATCTTATGATAATGATAATAATAATAATAATAATAGCAATAACAACAACAATAATAACTATCTTTTGAGACCACAGTACATAGAACATAGAAATCAAAAGCAAGAAAAACCACGGAAACCCTAGATACATGGAAGTGGGACAATAAGCTACTTTTTTTTAATGGATGGTTTGTCTACATGTCTGTCTGGGAAATGCACGTGTGTCTGATTCCTGAGGAAGCCGAAAGAGGGCTTCAGATCCCTCTGACTGGAGTCACAGACAGCTATGAGCTGCCATGAAGGTGCTAGGAGCTGATTCCAGAGCCTCTAGATGAGCAGCCAGAGCTCCTAATCACTGAGCCATTTCTCCAGCCCCATGGACAACATATTCTTGAATGAACAGTGGATAGTTAAAGAAATGAGACAAGAAATTTAAAAAAAAAAAACAATAATCCAATGAAACTGACAACATACAGCAAAGGCAGCTCCAGGAGGAACGTTTTATAGCTTCCAGCACTAACTAACATGAAAAGGGAATCAAAGAGATCTCAAACAACTCGATAATAAACCTCTAGGTCCTAGAGAAACGAAGAACAATCCAAACACAGAAGTAACCGATGGTCACAAATAATAAAAACCACAGTAGAAATTCATAAAGTGAAAACCAAAAATATTTAAAAACTGACCCAATAAGGCAATTTTTTTCTTTGAAAAAAGATTGAACAATATTAACACTCAAAATGAGAGATGAAAGACCCCAATTGATAAAACAAAGATGAAGGGGGAAGTTACTAGAGATTCATTTAATGAACAGAATCCTTGGGGAGTAATTTGAAAACTGGAAAGCTTAAATTAATCAATTCCCAGATATATACAACCTACCAAAATTAAATCAAGAATATATAAAGAACTTAGGCAGACCCATGACAATCAGTGAAATTGATGCAATAATGAAAAGTCTCCCACAAAACAAACAAAAAACAAGACGGAAAAAAGGACAAAGTCAAATTATCCAATTATAAATGGCATATTCCTATACTAAAAAAAAGGTCCTAAGAACCCCCACCAGAAAACATTTAGATTTGTTATAGACTTTCAGCAAAATAAGAGAAGATAAAAATCACTTTTGAGTATGCTAATGACAAGCTTGCTGAGAAGTACATTAGAGGAAAAAAATCCCATTCACAATAGCTTAAAAAAAAAAAAAAGAACAAGAAGATCTAGACAAACTCTTAGGCTGTACCCATTCATGAAGTGAAGGGCCTCTACAACACCTTTAAGAAACTGAAGAAGTCAGAGACGCCAGAAGATGTCAAGTCCTTCCATGCTCATGGACTGTACGAGTCATTCTTTGGCTACACAGCAAGCCCAAGGGCCATCTGGAACAGAGGAGATCTTGCCTCAAAGCACACACGCACACACACACGCACATACACGCACACACACACACACGCACATACGCACACACGTGCACGTGCACACGTATACTCACACACACACGTGCATGCACACACATACTCACACGCATACACACACACACACACACACACACACCAATGAGATGACTCAGTAAGGAAAGACTGCCAAGCAGGATGACCAGAGTTCATTCCCTAGGACTCGTACAGTAAAAGGAGAAAATGGACTCCCTTGAGTTGTCTTCTGACAGCCACAAGAGCTCAGTGGCACATGTGTATACCCTCAAATAAATGAATAATGTAATAATAAAGAAAATTCTTTAAAATTCACACTATTGATTAACCAAAGCTATGGATGTATGGAAAACCTTATGGAAGTCTCTGCTTTGTAAGAGCTGCAGTTTGAATGGGGGTGTCCCCCATAGACTTAGGTACTTGAAGACTTGGTCCCCTAATAGTGGCACTGCTTGGAGAAGTTCTGGAACATTTAGGAGGCAGAGTCTTGCTGAAAGAAATGTGTCACTAGGCACTGGTGGCTTTTAGGAGTTGTAGTGTTGTCCCACTCGAAGTCTGCTGGTTTCAGGAGGTTGAAAATATTTCTCTTATCTTCCTACTCGGGCTGCCTGCTGCCAAGCCTTTTGTTACTATGAACTCTGACCCTCTGGAGCCACAAGCTCAAACAAACTCTTCTCTAAGCTCCCTGGTCATAGTAATCTGTCATACCAACAGAAGAGTAACTAATATATAAGCTAATTATATGAATATATGTTCAAATTTCACATGTACCTATTTCATATTTGAAGTGAGGTACTCTGTATGTGAAGAAGATATTTTCCCACAAGTCAGTAAGCAGCCCTCCTCCATGAGCCCTGCTTGAGGTCCCACCTCCAGGTTTCTGCTTGAGTCCCTCCCCTGATTTCAATTCACAACGGATAGAGATTTGGAATCTTAATAAATCCTTTCCTTCCATGAGTTGCTTTGGATAATGCTATTTATCACAGCCACAGAAAGCAAACTAGAACCAGGTAAGTGGGATAGGCTATTGCTGTGACAGACCTGACCATGCTCTTTTGGGAGTGATTGTAGAAAAGTTTCGAACTTTGAGTTGGAAAAACTATTGAATTATAAGAGTATAATGGGCTGTTATACGGGAGCATATACGCTAAGAATGATGAAAGAAATGCAGGCAATAGAGGACTGGTTTGTGTTTTTTCAGAGGGGAGCAAAGAGTCTGTTTGTGTGATATTTTCCATTAAGAAGCTGTATCATTTGTAAAACCTGTCCTCTACTGAGATCATGAGTGCTACTTAGCTGGAGCACAAAAATCAGCTGTGCACAGGAAGAGAGACCAGAATCACTGAGGAAAAATCTTCTGGCATGTATTTCCTCAAGGTCACAAATGCTGTGGTCCAGAGGGGGCCAAGGCTGCTCTTCAAGCTGGCAGCTGAACTTGGTAATGTGCAAGCCCACCACAAAATGTTGACTAACAGCATGAAAGCTTTTAGGACTGAACAGGTCATAGAGAGAAGCTGGGGCTTAGCACAAAGTGTCAAGAGTTCCAAAAAAGAGGTCATTAGTGGAGGTACGGCCTTGGTTGTATTGTAGATCCCAGGATATTGGAGATCCTAGTACTGCAGGATGCCCACCAAAAACCGTGTCGGGCATCATGGCAGAGCTGGCTTGAGTCTGTAAGAACTTTGTGTGCTGTGATGGCCAAGTTGGAGAAGTGAACTAGCTGACCGAGCTTTTGGACCTAGAAGTTCATGAGTCTCAGATGTTGGACACTGAGTTACTCTTTTGGGCTTTACTCTTTCCTATGCCCAAATTCTTTCCTTTTGGAATAGAAAGCATAAAACTTGGTTTTTATTTTATAGGAGCCCATGGCTAAGAGACTTTGAATGTTTAAATAGACACTGAAATTTAAAGTATGAGTATTTTAAAAAACTGTGAAACTTTAAAAGCCGTACTTTTTTTTAAAAAGAAACAGTGATGTGAGATATATTTATGAGTCCAGGTGACAAAGGGTGGGGTCTCCTGATTAGCTTGAGCTGTCAACTTGACAAAGCCCCAAGTTATCTGAGGGCGTCATCTGAAGGACTGCTTCCATCAGATTGGCCTGTGGGCATGTCTTTATTGCTAACTGATGTAGTGGGGCTCACCCCACTGTGGGTGTTGCCATCTCCAGGAAGGTGGGCTGGGCTGGATCAGAAGAGGAGATGGAAGTGAGCCAGTAAACAGCACTCTGCAGCCTCAGCTTCAGTTTCTGCTTGCAGGCTTCTGTTTGAGTTCCTGCTTTCACTTGGAAGTTCCCACAAGTCCATTTTAGTCATGGTGTTTATCGCAGCAGCCGAGGAAACCAGATAGGTAATAACCTTGAGTTATAAAGTCAAATAAACCCTCTTCTTGGTGAGGATATTTGTATCATGACATCATAGACACGAAGCTAGGACTTCTTGTTGTCCTCTACAAGAAAGACCATAAACCTAAATACAGACCTTATTTTCCTGGCTCTCCTTTGTCTAGGGATGGCCGTGTAACATAGCCTTGGTCATGCGGTAGCTGACTGGGTGGAGTTTGATAGCGAGTTCCGAGAAAGCTCTTGTTTTCCTGATGAAATGAGACAGACTCAACACATCTCTCAGAATGACAAAATCTGAAACGCCAGTAACACCACACACTCTGCATTGGAAATGTAAGAGATGTTCTGTATTTTCTATCAAAGGCTTCAATAAGACAAAAAAGAATTTTTCATTTAAAAAAAAAATTGTAGAGAAGCCACTTGGAAGAAATTCAACTTGCTCCAGGGTCAGCTGTAAGAACCAAAGTTATGTTTCAAGTGTTTTAGTTGTAATTACTGTGCTTCGGAGATCCATGAAACAAAAATGCCTGTAACCTGGAAGCCCCTTGCCCAAACACTGAGACTTCCTGAGATGCTGGAGGCTAGTGTTTCTGTAATAAGCCGCCTGTTTGCTTGACCCAACCTCAGGGATGTGTTGGTCACATATAGGTGGGAAGTGCATAGGCAGGAAACATGTCAGTATATATGCTTGCCCCTGATTGGACATGATGGGAATTACGGCAGCCTTATGTGTTTGCCTTTATAAGCTCCTGAAAAATGTGACTTGTGGACATTTTCTGGGAACCCCAGAATGGATCTGGCTAGAGTCTGTCATCCTAGCCAGTATTTAATTAAAGCTTACTTCAAAATTGTGGTAGCAGCCTAACTCTTGACTAGTGGGTTTAACATAGCCCTTCTTGAAATCAAAATGCATGCTCAAGATTGCACAAGTTTCTAAAGATTGCATTCTGCTTACTGGCTGCTTCCTATCCAGTCTTGTAAGAATGTAAGGCTGAAGGTTGGACCACTCAGAATGAAGCAAAGTTGCTTGGGAATAATAATAATAATAATAATAATAATAATAATAATAATAATAATAAACAAGCCAGCCCCCCCACCCCCAAATGTGTGTGCTTCCCTTCTTAGTTCGGCACTGATTTAGCATGGTTCTGGACTCTCCTGAAGAAGTAAAATTTTTTTGCTTTACCTAAATGTTTACATTATGTAGTCATTTTCTTGGGACACCAGACCCATTTCTAACACCTGAAGATAATTCACTGATGGAGTTGAAGAGTTTGGAAATTTCCAACAAAACTAAGTAATATAATCATAAAATTGTATTCCTTAGCAACACTGAAAGGATTTGAAACATGTCCACACAGAACTCTGTACATTGAACTGCTCCTGGTGCCTGTAATGCCTACAATGTTAGTACTAAGGAGGCTGAAGCGGGGGGGGGGCAGTTATGAGCCTAAGATCACCCTTAGCTCCACATTAAGACTGTTAAAAAAAAAAACCAAACAAACAAGCACATAGATGTTTCTAGCACAATTTACCCATAATTGCCAAAACTTGGAAGCAATCAAGATGCTTTTCATTTCACTAGGCACATGGTAAATACACCATCTGGAAAGCTGCAGGAGGCACAAATTTCAGCTTCTGGACGCTTTAAGATTATTTGAATCAATGACGCTTCCAGAAGCATCAAATCAGAAAGCCAGACACAAGCCACACCTGGTAGTATAGAACTGCTGTTCTAGCTACTCAGTAGGCTGAAACAGAATTGCAAGTTTAAGGGCTGCCAGGACAACTTAGTAAAACACAAAACGTCCCAAAACACAAAGTAAATAAATGAAGTGTAGGTTACTGGTAGAACACTTCTTTAGCATGTGTAAAAGGTAGGTGTAATCCTTAGTTCAGAAAGTGGGATGGAGGGCAGGAGGGCTAGACAAGGTCATCGAACTCGAGAAGGGAAAGAGGTAATTGATCTTAACACAGTTTTTGACACGATGTTCAGTAACTGTTAGCTGCCATGTGAATTTCACTATTATCAGGCCTTCTTGGCTGGATTTTCTCTTTCCTTCAACATTTCCTAAGCCTGTATGATATGGCAGGCATTAAAAGACCATGAAAAAGACTATTGTCTTTTGTGAGCTGTCAGTCCAATAGTCATGATGACAGTAGGTTGTTGCTTTGTTTTGCTTTTTAAGGCTGTGGTTTATTTGGCTTATGTTTCTACATCCATAGTCAAAACAAAAAGAGTTTTGTTTTGTGGGTACTTGTTATGTAACAGGTAATTATGAATCCTTCAAGAGCAGTATCTCACAGTATCATTACAACAGGCTTATGGGGTTTGTTTGTTCGTTCGTCCGTTCATTCGTTTTAGAGATGAAGAAGATCTAACTCAGATATTTTTCTCAGGTTACACCACAAGTCAAATGCCACAGTGTCAAACACCTCCAGGGACTGTTACTAATCCTTTAACCTGGTAGGTTAATCCTAGGATAAATAGCGACTTTGCTCTCTAGTGAGTGAAGGGCTTTTGAAGAACAAAATCAAATGCTCTTGATTCAGTTAAGGGAAGATGAAAATTCAGGAAGTCCATGGCTGGGTAATCCCACTCGTGTCAGATTGCAGCAACAGTGAGTTTTAGATTAGCTGCCAGCTGGGCTAGAAGAAGGCTTTAAAGGATAAAGCCGTGCTCCTTGGTTTTTATTTGTGGTGAAAACAGTTTCACTGTACCCTCAAGCACACTGGCATTTTATTTACTAGAGATTAAAGTACACATTAGGAAACTTCCTCTCTAGTCTCAGAATTGTACAGCACCAGCGTCTGTCACGGTCTCAGCAGCTGCCACTTGCTCCCGATGTTCCTAATGAAGAGATCATTTTTACTGAATACACTGTCTTGCCAGTAGAGGCGAAAGACAGCTAATACCCTTCGTATAAAGAACCCTAAGAATGGGTGAGGAGCCAGCAGAACCTATTCAACTTCACACAAAGAACCAGTCGCACAAAGTCCATCTGACTTACAGCCCAGACATTTAAAAGGACATTATATGACCTCTTTCAGCCGTGTAAAAGTCTAAAATTCTGAGAGAAGAAATGTAAGCAAACATTCCTGCAATCCAGGAAGGGGCTGAAAGTTCTGGTGGTGGCAGGGAAATAAAAGCAATTCTTTCTAGCTTTATGAGGCGAGCAACAGTGATAACAATTTGCTGGATGTCCTGGTTAGGCTTCCTGCGGCTGTGATGAGACACCGTGACCAAAAGCAAGCCGGGGAGGCAAGGGTTTCTTTGGCTTATGTTTCCACATCCATGGACTACCACCGAAGGAAGTTAAGCCAGGAATTAAAACAGGCAGGAGCTGATGCAGACAGAGGCTGTGGACTTACTCCTCATGGAGTGCTCTGCCTGCTTTCTTATAGAACCCAGGACCACCTGGCCAGGGATGAGCACTACCTACTCACCACGGGCTGGAGCCTCCTCCAACAACCACCAAGAAAATGCTTTACGGTAGAATCTTACGAAGGCATTTTCTTAATTGAAGTTCCCCCCTTTCCAGTGACTCTAGCTTGTGTCAACTTGACATAAAACTAGCCAGCACAAAAGTGTAATAATGCAGTACTTCAATAGCATTTACTGCGTGCCTAGTGTTGTTCTAGGGACTTTATAATACTGTCCTGATTGTGTTAGAGGGTACTATTAGCCTTATTTTTCAAAGAGGCAAGGTTAACTTTAAGTGCAAAGGGGCTAAGTGACTTGTTCACGGGTATCTAGAAGCAACAAACATTTATTGATTACTTGTCCTGCGCCAGAAACTTAGTCCAGGAAACATATACTCTGATCCATTACCGTGTTTAATACTCAAAGTGGCCTTAAGATATTACTATCATTGTCATTTCTTTCGGATAAAAGCCTGAGCCGAGAGCCCATACCCTTAAGCACACACTAGGTCGCCAAGAGCAGGGAAACAAATACAGACTGAGAGTGAGTGGACTCGGAATTGCATAAAGATTTACTGGAGGAGACCTCAGTGAAGGCGCCAGGATTGCAGCCCAGAACCCAGGGCAGGATGCTGTGCCTTCGAGCTACTGCCCTCTGCCGTTCGCGAGGTGCACCCATGTTCTGTGCTCGCCTCACACTGGAGCCATCGCCACCTGCGTGAGCCACCTAACCAGGGGAGGAAATGCAGCCAGCCACTAGCACCTCCGGCGGCACCCCTCTCCTGGACGCAAGTATTTCCCCACACCCGCAGCCTTTCGCACATCCCTTCCTTCTCAACAAGCTGTGGTGAACCCAAGCCTAGCCCTAGCAACCCGTATTCGGTTGCCATGGTGAAGGATGCATGGGGACCCGGAAGAGGCAGGGCCATGACCCGAGGAC
>JADRCC010535025.1:9080-26116 GCA_019843855.1 Hylomyscus alleni
ATGTTTCGATTATGGATTCATGTTAACTATTTGTCTTAGTGTTCTGCAGAAAGTATGCAGCTGGCTTGATCTAGTGCTTTGAGAGGCATGCCTCATAGGTTTTTCAGGTTAGAGTCCATGGTTCCTGGGGCACTGTGTGCCTTTCAGTTCATGAGAAACCAAGGCACTTTCAGGCAGTGAGGCGATCAGGACACTTGAGTAGACATTCCCTAGAAGTCAGTGAAGTATGCAGAAGCTTGGTTAAACAATTAGGCTTAGACATTATTAACCTTGTGTACTCTGTACAGCTTGTAAACATTTGTATCCTGACAACTACCATTGTATTCTGTTTCTGGTAAGGGTATAATAAGTCTAATGGCTTGCAATAAACTTGTCTCAGCCTCAGTCTTGTTGAGACCCCCTCTGACCAGGCCTGGCTAACATTCCCTCTGACCACAATCAGGTAACCCTGGCTCAGTGAGAAAGTACTAGTGCATACAGTGTTCTAATGCCATGACCAAGGCAACTCTTATAAAGGAAAGCGTTTATCTGGGGACTTGTTTACAATTTCAAAGGCTTAGTCTATTACCATCACGGTAGGGAACATGGCAGCACGTTGGCATGTGCAGAAATAGCTGAGAGTTATATCCTGATCTACAAGCAGCAGGCAGAGTGGAGAGGCGTAGTGTGAGCTTTCAAAACCTCAAAGCCCACCTCCAGTGTCAGATCTCTAACAAGGCCACATCACATCCACTCCAACAAGACCCCACCTAATCCTTCCCGACAGTCCATTCAACTGGGAACCAAGCATTCCAGTGAGAGTCTATGGGGATTTTCCTTATTCAAACTACCACAATATTGACAGGAACAAAAAAAAAAAAAAAAACAGTAAAAAAGGAAGGGTCACAACAGTATTAATTAGACAATACAAGAAAAATCCAAAGATACAAGGAAATCCTAAAAGGGTGTAAATCTATGGAAGAGCAGTCAGGAAACTTCAAATCTCAAAATATAAGTCTGTCTGCAAGATAGCTGTAGTCTAGTTTAGAGCCCCAGCCAATCACTTGCTTCTTTCTACATTGGATCCACAGAAGAAACAATCATTACTAAATAGAAATTATGCATAGATACATAGCCTTTGGATATACTAGCTTTGTTTCCTGGGAAATGAATGAAAGTATTGTAGAAAACCCTTCAGTGTTCTTCACTGCAATATCAAACTCATTCAGCCACACTGTCTTCCAGACAGTACCCGTCCTGTTGTGTTTCAAGCACCTATCTGAACCGCCTTCTAATGCTGTTAAAACCATAACATCGTGAAGATCTTAAGCTGGGCACCATGAGGGCATGTTAGCAATCCTGGTACCTAAGAAGCTGATACAAATGGACTGTGAAGATAAAACCAGATTAACTTATACAAAGAGAGACCTTCTTTCAAAACCAACAAAAACCAAGTCCAACAAAATACCAGTTTTGTTTTGTTTTGTTTTTTGAAGTGTCTTCCTAGTGGCTGACACTTTTCTTTTTTTGGAGGGTAGGGTGGTTCAAGACATGGTTTCTTTGTAATAGCTCTGAGTGTCCTGGAATAAGTTCTGTAGAGCAGGCTGACCTGGATCACAGAGATCCACCTGTCTCTGTCTTCCAAGGACTGAGATTAAAGGCCTATGCCACCACTGTCCGTCCAGCTTTTCTTTTTACCACTAGTCTCACCTCTATTTGTTCTCACCATTTCTTCAATTAACTGGGACAGAGGTGGTAAAACTTCCACCATTCCACAGAGCAGCGGATGCTGGATTACAGAGGTGGTAAGACTTCCACCATTCCACAGAAGCGGCGGATGCTGGATTTCCTTGGTGCCCATAGAAAGGACACACTGAATGTATGTGTGAGCTCACTGAGACTTTTGTCCAAGGTATCTCATCTAGTTTCCTTGTACCTGTATGTGCCAGCACTCCTTCCTCCACTTAGGTGGTGGCTGGTTCTCGAATCTGACACCAAACAATACCTTCTTTCTAGTTCCACTGTTATCAGCCTAAAACTAACAAGCTGAACTGACAAAATGAAGGTGTGTGGTTTGGCTTTTGTGTTTTCACGTGTGTTTGGATATGGAGGTCAAGGTCAACTGAGTGCCTTCTTCAACGGCTCTCTGCCTTATTTTTGAGATAGGATCTCTCACTGAACCAATTTGGTAAGCCCCAGGAATCTGTCTGTCTCTGTCCCCTAGCCCTAAGAGGGCAGGCATGCACTACTACCCCTAGCTTTTACATGGGTGCTTGGGACTGAAATCACTCCTGGTCTCCTGGAAAGCATCTGGCTGAGCTGTGTCCACAGCCCTGACTTTCTTAGTAGCTCCTTTGCTGGTTTGTTCCCGTGCCTCTCCATTCTGCTGTCCTGTATAAGGTACTAGAGCAATCTCTCAAACATGAAAAATTACCCTGATGCTAACATCATCAGGGGATAACTGTTGTCATCTAACAGCTACAATATTAAATGATAATCCACTAATTAGTCTGATATATAAAGTTCTTCAAACCAGGCCCAAATCAACCTTCCTGGACTCATGAGAAGTCTGCAAAAGTTATTTACCCCAAAGTTCTAACTTCTACAGAAATCTTTCACTTTGGTGAATGCAGCCTGTGCTATTTCTAGGCATGTGACTAACCTTATGAACTGAATGTGATCACTGACTAAACTAAACTGAAAAGCTACATATGGAGGCATTTCTAAACCTCTCAGGATTTGACATGAAATGTTTTCTTGTGAGTTCCCGAGTGGTACTATCACACACACAAATGAGACCTTGTCATATATTCATAAGCAAACATCAAAGTAAAAAGTGATTTGTTTCTTCTAAAGGCAGATGTCTTTTCCACGAAGACAGGGACTTGAGCTGCTGTCACATAGTAAACTGTGCCACTGCACTAGCCACCTCATGTGCAGTAAGTATTTGGAGGTAAGTAAGCCACAATGGACAGACAGAAATAAGCTCGTACATAGTCTTTAGTGTTTACTGGTAGAAATAGACTTTAATGCATACTTTGTGTTTATATAAACTCTATGTTCTTTTAAAGGCTTTTATCTTATTTGGAGCTTTTTGGCATCCAAACTTACATATTTCTATGCATTTCACTACTTTATAGACTTTAAAGTATTTTAGATTTTAAAACTAACTTTGAGAAATGAAGCATGCTGTAAACCCTACCTAACTCCAAGAAGTATTTGTACTTCTTAAAAAAAAAATCACAAAAAGGACAAACTTAAAACTATCTGTCATAAAATTTCCACATTCCATGAATAAAGAAATACTAGGCTCATTATTGTATGTCACTCGCTCTCTAGTAAGTCAGATTGTCAGAGACGCTTCAGTAAACAATCTCCATCTTAAAACTGTATCTTAATTCACTTTCTCTCAGAGATGATCTTGTCACTGTTTACACTGCGCCATATGCAGTCTAAGCCCCAAAGCTTAAGTCTCAAGCTTATAGTTTTTAGCCTGGATATGTTCCCAGTTACATACCTGCATACACACCTACAGTGTGCCACGTATTAAATTATCATTTCAAGTAACTTAAGTATATCTAGCAGACATTCAACCTAACAGTCTACAGAGACTCAGACAGTAGTGTCTAAACAAAGCACTGAGCTGAAACTGGAAAATCCCAGCAAAACCTACTGCAATATTAGGAAAAAGACTCAAGATCCCTAACACACTAAGTTGTGCAGATACAAAAGTGCTTAGCATGACAAAATTACCAAAATAAAAACATTTTAAAGGTTATTTGGTTCTAGCAATATTAACTATTCTTTACTTTTGGATAATTTAACATCTGCATTTTAAATTTTTTATATAAACAAACTCTTTGTAACAAGTTTTAAAAAAAAGCACACAAAAAATAGTGCAAACTATAATCTTGATAGGTTTTTTTTTTTTTTTTGTCTTGGTTACCTCATCACAAGTAACTCAAGAAAAGTGTTTGACTATGAGGCTCCAGTAACATACAACACTGAGCACCCCATCTCTCACCCACTGTTTGTGGCCCCCAATTCTAAGACAGGCCGCCGACAGACGGGGCAGGTGCAGTTCTCCGACAGCCAACGATCAATACAGTGAATGTGAAACTCGTGCAGACAAGGCAGCTGCCGGAGCTTGTTCCCAGCCACATAGTCACTGATGCACACGCTACACACTTTACCTAACTCACTGTCAACCCCATTTTGCTCATAGCTCCTGGTAGAAAGATTGTCAATCTGCTCTTTGGTTAAACCACGAATTGGATCATCATCGCCTTCATTCAGTAAGAAGAAATGAGCAAGGCGCAGAATGGGCAACGTTCCAGCCTCGACTGCACCCTCTGCCCTTCTTAACTGCCTTCTACTTCTATTGCCACTGGGGCGAGCCTGGGGCGGGGTGGGCTCACTCACATCTAGCATTTCAGCACTGTCCTCCTGGGCCTGACTAGCCTGTGAGGAAGCTCTTCCATGCTGACCACTGTCATCAGCTGCATCTCTATTACTCAGTTCTAGGTACACCTCTGGTAAACTCTGACCATTGCTTTGATTCTCTGATGCAGGCTCCACCTCCATTAGAGAACTCAGCTCTCCAAACCCAGTCATGATCTGCCTTAAAATTGATCGAAGAGCCATGGAGGATGGCTCAACCACCTCATTCTCAGAAATCCTACGAAGAGGAACTGTAATGGTACTCACATAGGTTCGGACACCTGACCGTTCTAAATGAGAAATAGTTCTGTGGAAGCCCCCACTGGTGCTCTCAACTGTACTTTCTGCCTGCCCTGCCCTAGATCGGGTTCTATTTGCAATGCTATCCCTATCTCTCGTTTCTCCAGGACGAATCCTCCTGACTTGCAGGTCTAGTGTGATTGCTGGATGGCGCTGGGTGGCAGCCGAGGACCTGCTGGATTCTCCCTCTTCTACTGTTATTCTTGACACAAGCCTTGAGTTGGACAGCGGAGTATAATCGGTACCTCTGCGCTCTCTACCTTGCTCTAAAAAGACCCGAGTTACACCTGTGTGCCTAACAGACCTGTTTCTACCCATTTGCTGTAGCGGTCTACCCTGCCTTTGGGAATTATGGTGAACAGTACCATTCTGTCTCTGAATGGGGGACCGGCTTCGACTACTGAAAGCAGGACGTAATCTTATTGGCTCTAATCTTTGGTTTGTGTTCCTCACTGTAACATTACTTCTAGCCCCGTTTTCCCAAATATGTGCTGCTCCAAACCGCTGCCGTCCACTTTGCCTGAGAGTGTGAGTGTTAATAACATTAGTGCGAGGGGCACTAACCCTGGGAACGCCAAGTGCTGCTCCAATTCCATTCCTTAACCTTCCCAGGGCTGTGAACGACCCTTGCACAGAACCCTGCCTCCTCGCACCACGCCTGCCCCTAGGAACACTGGAGCCACTACCACTGGAGCTCATGGAGGTCTGGCTTCTGGTTCGGCTAGCCACAGGACTCGATGGTCTTTGCTGCCTATGCTCTCTGCTAACACCTGACAGAGGAATGTCCGTAGAGTCCTCTCCATGCGTTTCAGAACCTCTGTTGTCAGGGTTTATGTGGATCTCCAGGCTAAACCCGAACTCGCCACTGTTCGGGTTTGTTCGACTCACAGCCCTCCAGCTTTGGTTTCCATTCTGTCCGCTTCGAGTCATATTCCCAGTGCGCCGAAAGGTGTTCAGCCACCGCAGGAGAGAGTCCTCATCTGAATGTGCTCTAAGGTTTCCTGAGTCTGGAACATAAATCAAATCAATTTATGGTCAATTTCTATAATAAGACTTCAGATCTTAATTAAAACATTGCAAGAAAGACAGTTGTGCTGAGTTAAACTCAGGCTCTGCATTATTTTAATGAATGAAAAATGAAAAAGAAGCCGGGTAGTAGTGGTTCATGCCTTTAATCCCAGCACTTGGGAGGCAGAGGCAGGTGGATTTCTGAGTTCGAGGCCAGCCTGGTCTACAGACTGAGTTCCGGACAGTCAGGACAGTCAGAAAAACCCTGTCTCAACAAAACAAAACAAAACAAAACAAAATCAAACTTTCTAAAAGTTTATTAAAGCACACTACATAAATGAAAATGCTGAGCCTCCGACAGGGCACATGCTGCCAAGCCTAACTGTCACGGTTTGGATCCTCAGGACCCATGCGGTAGAAGAACTGCCTTATGCACAAATTGTCTTCACACACACACACACACACACACACACACACACACACACACAAAATGTTTAAAGAGACTCAGGAACTTTTATCAGCCAAGTCCTTCCACAAGGTCTAGCCCAGACTTGTGAGGACCCATAAAACAACCTCTCCCCTTGGCCATTTGTCCCACTCAGTAGCCCCAACTTGGTAAGGCAACCTTTCTCCTAAACCTGGCTCTACCCTCTTCTCCTGCTTTCAGAACCCCCCAGCCACCTCCATCCATGTTGCTGGCCCACAGGGGATGTAGTGAGAAACCTCTTCCTTTCTGCTCCATCCCCTCAGAACTCCCTTGGGCACTCAGACCAACTTGTGATTCTGGCCTTGGGTACTGAAAACACACAGCAAGACACATCTAACAACCTAATGCTAGATGCTAAGGGGTCATTGCAAAAATAAGCTATATAAAAAAAAAAAACAAGAAAATGTCTGCTAAAAAACAGAAACAAAACAACAACAAAACCAAAAAACTGCACAAAACTCCTGGGAATCCCATCAATGCAATGGGATTCACTTTCAGGCACTAGTGGGGCTGGAGAGATGGCTCAGCAGTTACGAGCACTGACTGCTCTTCCGAAGGTCCTGAGTTTAATTCCCAGCAACCACATGGTGGCTCACAACCATCCATCATGAGATCTGACACCTCTTCTGGGGTGTCTGAAGACAGCTACAGTGTATTTACATATAATAATAAATCAATCTTTGGGCCAGAGCAAGCAGAGGTTCTGAGTTCAACTCTCAGCAATGGCTCACAACCATCAGTACAGCTACAGTGTACTCATACACACATAAAATAAATAAATAAATCTTTAAAAACAAAACAAAAGAAGAACTAAGCACAATCAAAGAGTTCAAAGAATTTAAAGAGGACAAGGATAAATACTTGAATGAACTGGTAGCAGCAGGAATAAACAGAAACCCCAGAAATCACAAACACAGCTAAATGAAAGAAAGGAGTTTATCTGAAAAAGAGACAGAATAGTAAATAAAATCTAATCCGAAATGAATCTGGAAATGAAAAAGTAGTTAAATAAAAAGCTCAGTGGAAAAAAAGCCTCACGATCAGGGTAGATCAATTTGGACAAGACAGTAATATTAGGACTTGAAGGCAGGGTAGAGGAATTAGATCATTTACTCAAAGAAAATTAGAAATTAAGAAAAAAAGCATGAACAGACATGTCCTACATGATCCTATCTGTAGATACCATCAAAGAAATTCAAACTGTCAATTACAGGCATTGGGGGGGGGGAGGGGGAATGAATTCCAGGTCAAAAGCATAGAAAACATTTTCAATAAAACCACAGGAGAAAATTCCCCAAATCTTGAGAGACACCCTTAAATAATAAGAGCAAAAAAGGAGCGACACAACACATTCCAGTTAAAGCAGGAGGAAAGGGTGCTGAAGCTGTAAGAGAGAAGGCCCAAGTCACAGAAAGGTAGGCCAATCACAGTAATCAAGTCCCTGGATCAAGTCTCGGAAAGACATTACCCAAATTCTGAAAGGTAATACATGCCAGAATATTATATCCAGCAAAACTGTTCAATGAATATAGAATGAAAATGTCCCACGATAAAAACAGATTAAACTAATTTGTCACCACTAAGCCAGCTCTAGAGAGGATAGTAAAAGGAGTATTTCAGACTGAAGAGAAGGATAAACACATTCCACAGACCACAGGAGATAGATAAATGATACCAGGCAATTAATCAAAAGATGTTTACCAAAAAATTCACCAAAAGGACAAAAATTAATATATATCTTTCAATAAATGGGTCTCAGTTCATTATATGAAGATTAGAAAACAGAATCCATTTTTTTGCTGCCTCTGAGAAACATGCCTAACCATTAGAAATAGACATCTCCTTAGGGTAAAAAGATGGAAAAGTACTCTGGGCAAGTACAAGATGGAAACAAGCAGGTTGTGTAGCTATTTTAACATTTGACAAAATAGATTTCAAACCAAAACTAGTCAGAAAAGATAAAGAAGGTCACATCAGCCTCTTTAATCTACCAAGCAGATAGTACAATTCTAAACACATACATCAAACAGAGATGTGCCCAAGTACATAAAACGAACAACATTAAATGTAAAGCTGGGCTGGAGAGATGGCTCAGTGGTTAAGAGCACCAACTGCTCTTCCAGAGGTCCTGAGTTCAATTCCCAGCAACCACATACATGGTGGCTCACAACCATCTATAAGGGGATCTGATGCCCTTTTCTGGTGTGTCTGAAGAGAGCAATGGTGTACTCATATACATAAAATAAATAAATAAATAAAATAAATCTTTAAAAAAAAAGTAAAGCTACAGATTAACACAACACTATAATAATGGGAGGCTTCAATAACGTGCTCCTATTTACAAGCAGGTCATCCAGACAAAATATAAACAGACACTGGAATTAAATAACATCATAAATTGAATGCACCTAACAGATATCTATGGAAAATTCCACCAATCCTTAAAAGAACACATATTCCTCTCAGTAGCTCATGGCACTCTATATAAAATAGAGCACATAGTAGGACACAAAGCAAGTCTTAGTGAATATAGGAAAATTGAAATAACATCCCATGTTATATATTACAAAATAAAGCTGGTTATCAAGAGTAAGAGAAAACATAGAAAGTACAAAGCACATGGAAACTAAACATAATATTAACAATGAGTCATAAAAGAACAAGATAAAACAAGTAATTTAAACTAATATATAACTAGTAATGAGGTGGAAGTAGTATTTAAAAGTCTTTCAACTAAAAATAAAGACCAAAAAATTAAAAACAAAACCAACCAACCACCCCTCCCGCTGCTATCCCCAGGACTAGAGGGACTCAGTACAGAATTCTAGCAGACCTTGGAAGGAGAACACCAATCCTATATCAAAGTACTCCATGGACAGCAAGGGAATTGAGACACCCAAACTCTCTTATGAAGCCAATTTTGTTCTGATACCGCAACAGAAGACAGACAAAAAGAACTAAGACACAAACAGTACTGAAATAGTTATGTTCTACCCTAGGGCAATCTATTCCCTTGCCAAAAGGACGGAGTGGGCAGTGTCCTTAAACAGAGATGATCTCTGTGCACTGGGTTGAATGGATGGGTGCCTCCAGTCATTTTCAATTTCCCAGCTGCTAAGTTTTATCGGTGGGACATAAGCACTATGGAGGAGCTACACTAAGAGCACCACCCAAACCTGATCAAGGTGAAAAACTTGCAACTCATTTTCATTCTAAAATTGCTTCACTTGAACAAAGAACAGTCAATGGGATTGACTTTGCCCCAAAAGACACATGTCAAAGAATGTCTCCTTCCTCAGATTCAACTAATGAGCAGGAGCCAGAAGAGGCATATTTTTGCTACTCTTATCTGGTAATTGTTAATCTTATATCATGTATATTGTTGGTGTGCACAGCCTCCACTTCTAAACTGGGATTCTGAATTCCACTATCTTTATTGCTATTCAACAAACACCATCATTTACAAAATAGTAATACTACTTCAAAGGCTGTAAAAAGAAAAAGAATAAAAAAAAAAAAAAAAAAAAAAAAAAAAAGAGAAAAAGAAGACCAAGCCTGAAATAGTTTCACTATGAAAAAGAAGCATTAAAGCTGGGCGGTGGTGGCACATGCCTTTAATCCCAGCAGTTGGGAGGCAGAGGCAGGCGGATTTCTGAGTTCAAGGCCAGCCTGGTCTACAGAGTGAGTTCCAGGACAGCCAGGGCTATACAGAGAAACCCTGTCTTGAAAAACCAAAAAAAAAAAAAGAAAAAAAAAAGAAAAAGAAGCATTAAATGTCCTGTTAGAGGACTTGAAAACAGGCACTGGCTGTATCAGATCAAGGTACAGCTGAGCTGGGTCTCTGCTGCCAAGGAAGACTCCAGAAAGGCTACTGAGGAAAGTCCCCCACCTGCTTTCTGGGCTGGCAGCTTTTCTTTGAGAAGGGAGAGAAGGGATCAGCTTTTACAACTGTATTATAAAGATAGATTTATTATTATTATTATTGTTGTTTTGTTTTTTTGTTTTTTTTCGAGACAGGGTTTCTCTGTATAGCCCTGGCTGTCCTGGAACTCCCTCTGTAGTCTAGGCTGGCCTCAAACTCAGAAATCTGCCTGCCTCTGCCTCACAAGTGCTGGGAATAAAGGCATGTGCCACCACTGCCCTGCATAAAGACAGATTTACTTAAAATAAATGATAGGTATTTTAAAGGTTTATGTAATGCTTAGTATACTTCAAGATAGGTTTTAAAAAAGATTTAAGGTTTTTACTTATACCGATATATATATACACAAACATATATTCATATATAATATACATATGTTCATATGTATGTACATATATGAATTCTTGAAAACTTTCTTATATCTGCATCACTAGACTTGTCTTAACATCTAAAGTAACAGCCAGCAAGTGTTCATAATTAAGAGGATAATCCAAGTTTCCCATTATTTCTCTTACTTTCTCATGCTTTTATTTTATAAACCCAGGGATCTTAGGCTTACACAAACACCACTCAGTTGTAAACACAGAAGTTAAAAACCTTTGTTATAAACTTAAAGAAAAAAAATCTATCCAGAGAAATAGGTCTTCCTCTCTTCAGTTGTGTGTATTTTATCTTGAAGTACTCAAGAGCAAGAGACTGGAAAAGAACTGCTGGGTGAGTGAGGGGAGAAATAGTCAAAAGGAGGGTGTGTAATAGGACACAGGTAAAAATGAATGCAGAGACGGAGAATACTAGGGCAGAAAGGTTTCAGGGACATAATTTCTTAAGAAATCTCACTTTCTGAATTTAATGTTAAAGTCACATTAGTTGTGTCCCTGAGAAGCTGGGAACTACCCACAGTTTCTATACAGAGTAAAAGACCCCTCAGCCAGCTGACTGGTAACAACATTATTAAAGATGAAATATCTCTGGGAGAGGAGGTAGAACTAAAAGAGGGGTCCCAAAGTTGGGCTTGCTTTTAACTCTATAATTGCCATTAGTTTAAATTAGTGTTTTGCTTATTGTAAGAATTTTTATATAATTTAGTGTTTGCTGGATAAAATAACAAACAAGCAAACTGACAAAACAGCAGCAAAGACAGTTTCCTCTGAGTCTGCCTGTACTAGTCTGTGTACACATTTTAAGTCTTATCAATACAAAAACATAATAGTCCGTGTATGCAAACATTAGAAAGAACTATGTCTGGCTGGGAATGTAGCTCAATGGCAGAATATTTATCAAGAACACATAAGGCCCTGGTTTACCTCAGGAAGGCTGGAAGGAGGGAAATATATAGTTACCATTCTGTACACATAAGCTACCTGAAGGTAAGCTATGTATAAGCTTATTCTCTGCTCTCTAGTCCCTAAGTAGACTGCTGTTAGCAACACACGTATCTGAATGAAGAGCACATCAAAACGGTAAACAGGCCTACTGCAGCAGTGCAGGTCACGGTACCTCCGTTACTTGTCCCACTGTCCGAGCCAGGCTGAGATGCCAGCTGTTCCTTTGCTCTATCTAAGCGCTGCTGTAGCTCCTCTGATGTTATTTCTCCTGAAAAAAATGAAAGAGCACTCATTTAAAAAAAAATTAAATTACCAAGTTTTATGAGAACTCGTGAAGGAAAAATATTAGCAACTTGGTCCAGTGACATGGTTCAGTGAGTAAAGGCACTTACTGCTAAGTCTGACAACCTGAATTCAAAGAACCACATAGTGGAAAGAGAAAAAAAAATACCTACTGGTTGTCCTGTAGCATCTAAATACTCACTGTCATTTACATACACATACACACACTAAAATGTAATTTAAAAAATCTTAACCTACAGAAGATGTTTATAAATTGAAGTTAATATCTGATACAACCGGGCAGTAGTGGCACACATCTTTAATCCCAGCATTTGGGAGGCAGAGGTAGGCAGATTTCTGAGCTCGAGGCCAGTCTGGTCTACAGAGTGAATTCCAGGGCTACACAGAGAAACCCTGTCTCAAAAAACCAAAAAAAAAAAAAAAAAAAAAATATAATAATAATAATAATAATAGTATTTGATACAAATACACATCAATTTAGTCATATCTCATTTATTAATATTCATTAAAATTGAACAATTTTGGTTACCAGCACCCCTCAGTAAGAACCTGTAAGTTAGGGCTGGATCGATGGGTCAGCAGTTTCCAGCACCCAGACTGTGTGGCTCACAACTACCTCTTACTGGCAGCTCCAGGAGACCTGATGACCTCTGCTGGCCCCCTTGGACCTTGACCTCATGTACACAACCCTCCACCAGAGACAAACAGTGAAAAATAAACAACAACAGAATGAGATGTGTTCATGTAGGGTTTGTTTCTTAAGACTTAAAAAGGAAATTAAGAAGGGAGTAGTTTTAGGAAAATGTTCAAATCTTGGTGCTTGATTCTGCTTCAATAATTTTATTATGTGAGCCACCAACATACAAATATACAAATGCAAAGACAGGCACATTTCAGCTAGTTTCCTATAAAGTGAATCTGAAAGAAAATGTATTGGACTTTTGGCTGGTCACTATCTAGCTGAATGGTTTTTTTTTTTTTTTTTGGTTTTTCAAGACAGAGTTTCTCTGTGTAGCCCTGGCTGTCCTGGTACTCACTCTGTAGACCAGGCTGGCCTTGAACTCAGAAATCCGCCTGCCTCTGCCTCCCAGGTGCTGGGATTAAAGGTGTGCGCCACCACCGCCCGGCTTATCTAGCTGAATGTTAACATTTCAAATAAAAGTTAAGAATAATGTTTCAAGTATTTTATTTGTTCAAATATTATATAAGAGAAATAGAATGCTAGAGTTTACTTTAGTGACGGAACACTTTCCTAACATGCACAAGTCCAAGCCCATCCACGTGAGGGCAGTGGAGGGTGGGAATTATACATGTGAACACTTAGTGCTTATGTACATTGGCTCTTTAAATTTGGCCTGTGTGTATGCCCATATATCCAGTATTCTCATGTATTTATCCAACACAGAGGGCAGTGACTTTGTTATACTGCATAATTTGAAGACTCACAAAACAGTACTCAAAGGGAGGCACTCTCTTTACTCTAAAATCCCTCCTTTCAATGATAGAAAAACAATTCCCCCTCTTTGCCCATTTCTTACCAGGGGTGCCTAAAAGATTATGGTCTCTCATTAGCCGATAATCTTCATCACTGAGCTCATTAATAAACTGATAATAGGCTTCTTCTCTGTGGAGACGCTCTTGCTGCCATCTTCTCTCATTTTCTTGAAATGAGGCCTCTTCTGCAGCACCTGGTCTAGATCTAGATGGATCCATCCTGAGACTTCTAGTTTCCTGTTTAAAGGACATGTACAAACTCAATGCATCAGTCATGGGCTGGCATAGCTTCTTACTTAGTTTTGTTTTGGTTGTTGGTTTACTGAGGTAAGCTCTTACTATGTAATCCTGGCTGGCCCAGAACTCACAAGGTAGGCCATGAACAGTCTCTTCAATTGTGATTCACAACTGCCTTTAGAGACTTACTGAACTGATATTCTAAGATTCTGAGAAGCAGTGTTACCTTTCTTCTCATCAAGGTAGGAAGTCTGCTTCTCAAAAACAGTGCTTACATGTAGCCTCCACAATCAGAAGCTCCTGAGGCTAACCATTCCAGGCTGAACGATGGCCTGATATAGACAGCCATACGCTTGTGTGCTTTCTCAATCCTCAGAGCCATGCACAGTCTGTTGTTTCCTGTTGGTTTTCAGTCTTACAGACATCAACTTTGAGTCTTCAGCAGACACAGTAGGCAAAAATTATTTTCATCTCAATAAAGTGCAACGAGATAGTGGTGGTTATTTTATATTCACCATCTTTTCTGGAAGGAGTGCAGGACATCATCTACAAATATGGTGGACTGTACTCCTAACTGTCCTGGGACACATGTAGGAGCCCTCTGTATATTAGGAACATATATTATTCAAGTCTAAAATTTTAACATGATGAAGGCCTTTAGACACAATTTTTTTGAGAGACAAAGAAAAATTTTAAGATGATCAATTTAATACTCATATGAGATATATGTGTTGAATTGTGTCTGATTCAGTGATAACTTTTAAAGCAAAGGCCTAGACCTAATAGCTCCTAAAAGTTGTTTTGTTGTTGTTTATATGTTGAGTTCTCTATTGTAAGATTTGACGCATGTATTTGACTAGCAGAAACATTTAAAAAAAATAAATGAACTAGCCAGGCAGGTGGTGGCCCACACCTTTAATCTCAGCATTCAGGAAGCAGAAGCAGGAGAATCTTGAGTTCAAGGCCAGCCTGGTCTACAGTGAAACCTTGTCTCAAAAAGCCAAAAACCAAAATCAAACCAAAATAAAATACTCAAACAAACAAAACAAACAACCCCCCTAATTTTAAAATGCAAATCTAGATAGCTGTCTCAGGGTTTCTATTCCTCTGAGGAAGCGCCATGGCCAAAAACCAAGTTGGGGAGGAAAGGGGTTATTTGGCTTACAATTCCATCACTGGAAGAAGTCAGGACAGGAACTCAAACAGGGCAAGAAGGTGGAGGTAGGAGCTAATGCAGAAGCCATAGAGGAGTGATTACTGTCTTGCTCCACCTGTTTTCTTATAGAAACCAAGGCTACCAGCCCAGAGAGGGCACCACTGACAGAAAGGGGCTGGGCCTTCCTTCATTGATCACTAATTGAGAAAATGCCTTCCAGCTGGATCTCATGGAGGCATTTCCTCAACTGAGGCTCTTTTCTCTGTGATGACTCTAGCTTGTGTCAAGGTGACACACAGAACCAGCCAGTAAGCTAGGTAGTAACACACTTCCCCAGCACTCAGGAGAAAGGCGGACTGATCTCTGTGTTCCAAAGAAGCCTGGTCTACAGAGTGAGTTCTAGGACAGTCAGGAATACACACACACACACACACACACACACACACACACCTTGGGGGACAGCAAGATTCACTCAAGATGTTAATTAATAATATCAAAAAGTAAAGGTTTTTCATTTGCAGTGTAATCAGTAACTATTATTAGCAAAGAGCACTTTTTGGCAGTCACAGCAGAAACTTGATTTTTAAAACATGTTTAATAAGTGGAAATCTTATGACAAAAATAAAAGTCAAGTTCCTTAAGATATTCAAAACCAGAGATCTCCTCCTCCAAGGCAGTATTTTGGATTTAACTAACCATAAGGAAGCCAAAATAATACCTTATTCTCCTTTGAACATTCTTCTAACAGATGAGACTGTATCCATGCTTCTGATGTTTGTGCCTTTTTTGAGAGCTGCTCATCTGAAGTAATAAAAACAAAAGTTGAATTATTCAGCAAACTGCCTCTTTGAAGCCCCGGAACACCTAGTAGTCTCCAGACTCCTCTGCAAAGCCAAAGCTAAATTCTCCAGAAGGTTCTGTTATACCTTCATCTAGGAAATTAGAGCCTCATACAATTAGATAACAGAAAACCTCCCAGAAGGCCTCTCTTCCTACGCTGTCACTGCTCCGAGGACAGCGCCTCCTCCTTTCTCAAAGGCTTTCGTAGCGTATCACGTTTCCATCTGGGTGTAGCTAGGGTTAGGTGAGGAAGTTAGGTTAGTTTAGTTCTAAGCCTTCACTTCGTTGTCAACGGCTCCCACCATCCCGCTACCGGTTCTTTCCCCTACCCTGTTAATCCAGGCCCCGGACTGGGGTTAAGATGAAGTCCCTACTCCAATATATAAACTGGACTCAGGAACCCGACCAATCTCACCTCAATCTAGCCTCAAGTAACGCTTCCCTTGCGACCTGGATTTGGCTTTTGGGCCAATCAGCAACTAGAAAAGCTCAACCAGCAAGCAATAAACCAATCGGATAAGAGGTAAGTGCCTCTCCCCCCCCACCCCCGCCCCTTAGCACGTCCTCCTTCCCGAGGCGTTTCCCGGAAGTAGTAGTGAGACTCACCAAATGATCCGTCCCCCGTGTACGCTGCGCCCCCTCCCCCGACCCCACCTCCAGCCGGATGACCCGCGGTTGTCCTCACCGAGGCGGCGAGGGGGCGGAGGGTTCTGTGGCCGAGCCTTCGAAGGCCGCTACGCCCTCTAACCTTCCACTGAGGCGCGAAGCTCAGAGTCTCTGCTGCGGCTCGGAGTCGATCTGGCGGAGAGAAAGCTAAGAGAGAGGACCGTCCGATCTCCGGCCTTCTCTCACCACCTAGGAGAACTAAGGCATGCCACCCTCTGCGCCGACCCTGCCAGTGCGTCTGGAAACGGCGCTCGCCGGAAGCCGAGCCGCGGCGCCTGAGTTCCGCATCTGCAGTGCGCAGGTCCGGCTGTCTCGGGCTTGGGTCTAGGCTCTGGGAGCTCATGGCGGCTTCCAGACCCGAAGGTGGAGCCGCCTTTCCACGCTTTGGAAAAGCCAGCTTCTCTTTTCATATTTCAGTGTTCTTTGATGGAGTTTAGCGAAAAACGCAATCTGTCAAGCTGTTCGTTGCTCTTTACTAACCGGGTGTAACTACCCAGTTTGAGCATTTCCCTTGGGGTAGTTCACTGGGACGAGGAAACTAAATGTCAAGTGCTTGTAATGAGAAAGCATTTTGAAACTTCCAATATTAACTGTTCACGTTCTTTCTCTCCCGCTATCTCTTGTCACCACCTCCTCTCTATTTTCTTTTTTCATTATGTGACACCAGACTTATCTAATCATTTCTTGTGGTCCTGATAGGGCCCTTTCCTGACACCCCCTTAAACACAGTTACGCGCATACTGCTGTGATTCATAATTCTTTCTTCCCTTCTTTCATTATTGCGTGAATTTGTTTTGCATTATTGCGTGAATTTGTTTTGTTTTGAGACGGAGTCTCATGTAGCCCAGGCAGGCCTTTAGCTGGTGAGCTTCTTTTTTT
>JADRCC010535042.1:0-13077 GCA_019843855.1 Hylomyscus alleni
GTTCTTCTACTGGTCTAATCTAAATTTACTATGAGATTAAGATGGGAGACAGGCAGGTGGTGAGTGTGCTTTATGTAAGAACTCCAGTGTGAAAGGTCACCAGCAATGACTGTTACCTTAGCCACAGCTGCCCATTTCCCAAATCTGTGGCCACACAAAAGCCCTTTGGTTCTGACTTTTTATGACCTCTTGTTATTTGTATTTGTCTGTAAGTGTATTAACATGAGCATAAAGCTCAGTTTCTCTTTTTTTTCCTCCTAAACCAGAAGCTAATAAGATAAATCTGTCCTGCTTGCCCTCTTACAGTTATTAAAAAAGAAGGGAACTTCCACATTCCTACAAAGACTGGAACGCGGAGACCCTGCCACCACTGCTTCACAACTCACTGTGAGTGACCTTCACAGTCAAAAACTCCCTGTTTGTTTCCATTGCAATGTGTTAATGTGACAGTTTCTTTTCTAAAACCTTGAGTACCTTCAGAAGAAAGGCCACACACACACACACACTTGCACACTTGTTTATACACACACATGCTGAACCAATGCATAGTACACAAACACATCATGGCTTGGGTTCAGAGACCCCTGTTTTTAAAAAAAACTGCTTTGTCCTCCCACCTACTGTCTCTCCTGGGAGTCAGCTACATTTTCCTCTCCCCATAGAAATCTCTGGCAGACATCAGTTCGAAGCTACAGAGGGGCAGCCCGCACTTCATCCTTTGCATCAAGCCCAATACCTCTCAGCTGCCTGGTGTGTTTGATCACTTCTACGTGTCGGCCCAACTGCAGTACCTTGGTGTCCTGGGGCTGGTGAGGCTGTTCCGCTGTGGGTACCCAGTGCGCCCTTCCTTCGAGGACTTCCTGTCCAGGTCAGTCTGGAACTGTTGCTCTGCTCTCTGTGGAGATGCCACACTGATGCTATTTCAGCTTCCATTTGGAGCATGATGCTCAGTGGTTCTGCCCTACCCTGCTCCCATGTGCAAAGAGAATCTGAGAGGCAGTGAAGGGTGTCAACAGAGCTTGTATAAAAAGTGACCAACCTTGCTGAGGATGGGACTTTGAAAAGCATTCAATTCCTGTCATGTGTGGCTACCCATGGACTTACGACCTATACAGTGTTTGCATAACATTCATTGCTATGATTGGTATAAATTTGGTCATTTTTTCCTTTGTCTTGTATGAAGAAAATAGAGTTTAGATGAAGGTTACCAAACAACACAGGTGGGCCCTTCTTTGTATAAATGGAATTTTACTAGGATGTAGCAGGATTATCTATTTGTATGTTGTTTGTAGTCATTTTTTTTTCATTATAATGGTCACAGAGATGATAAACACTGTGCAAAAGCTAAGGCTTTTTATGATTTGGTCCTATAGGAGAGTTTGTTATATCACTTCAAATCAAAAGCATCATATGCCCAAAACAGTGCACAGGCAAGAAGCGTGTCGGGAAACATGATCTTGTCTCTTCTTGCATGTATTTTTTACCACAGCAGCTTGCCAGGAGTACTCACAGCTGCCCCAAAGCTGTGACAGGCTTTCAGGCTATGTATCTGCCTAAGTATTGTGTGATGTTTGTCTATGCGTGTTGTGGGAGCATATGTCTGTTCCAGTGGTGTGTAAGTGTATGTGCACATGACAGGTTGACACCAGGGCATCACAGTGAATACGGAACTATGGCAACAGAGGATAACTAACACCGGAGGTCAAGCAGCCACCTCACCAGCCCATCTATTCATAAACCTTAGTCTGAGTTTAAGAAAATAAAAAATCTAAATAAGTCAGCTTTAAAGAAAGTACCTCATGAATATTAATTTATCTTACAAATATATGCTAATGTCACTCTTCCAGTCTGGAGCTCTAGTCTACTGCATTGCTATGACTCTGTATCTTGGAGATGCTCACAGTCTAGTAGACAGATGCATGCATGCACAGCTGACAGCAGACAGAGCTGGAGAGATAGAATGTGTATCTGTGTCACAGAAGCACGGAGGGAGGCCACACAGAGCTGGCTTTCAGTTCAAGTCAGAATTAATCTTGGTAAAGATAATATTAATGCTAATTACTATTTAATAGACACACAATGCCATAATTTATAGGGGAAAATTGCAAAGTTGGTAATTAGATATGAATAAACTAAGCCTAGACATGAGTGAGGTTTATGAGGTTTGGATAGAAGAGGGGGGGCATATTACTGGTTATTGTTCATTAGCATATATCTTCATCTATCTTTGCCTATTTCATAAGCAGAAATCAAATCAGTCTTCATGGATATATAGTTTTAAAATGGGTATATTTTTTTCATGCATTTAATTGGCTTGTTAGAGGCCAGCCCTTCTATCTCATTAAGTTCAAGTGGTCTTTGGGTAAATGAGCTGTAAACCTGCCCATAAGTAGGTTTTTTTGTTTGTTTGTTTTGTTTTGTTTTTTTTTAAGATGAAAGATTTATACTAACCAAAGAAAAAACAGAGTATCTATACGTGAGTTTAAAACTATGATAAGAGTCCTCCCTAATGTACCCTGGGCCTTCAGGATGTGACTCACGTGGGCTGAAATCCCAAGCTCTGGGTTATAGTTCTAGCCATGACTCATTACCAAAGGTGTAACAGCAGTCCTGTCTATAGACCAGAGAAGGTCACATTCCAGCACACTGTCACCTCTCAAGGTCGTGTGTCTAGATACATCATAGTTTGGTCAGTGGGACTAACTTTATTTCCAGCTCAAAAAAAGACCCATCCCATGCACATCAGAACCCCTATCAGACCCCATCCGAGCTTCAAACCTTCATATTCCGAAGCTTGAGGTGGATCCTGTGAGTGAGTACCTCCAACAGCTGGCCAGAAATATTGAACTTAATGCCTGGTAGGCATCGCTCTGAAAACTCTGATGGTATCTCTTGGGAAAATTGTTGTTTTGCTTTGATATTGCCTTCGAAATGCCAATTGCTTTAAAAAAAATTACAGAAAATATAAAGTATTCAGCTAACCCAAACTCCACCCTATCCAAGCATCAATTAGTCAAGCTTTGTAGGGAGTCTTCCCCCAAGTTTGAGATATTCTGTGGCCCAAGCAGCAGGATCCACCCCCCCACAGCAACAGCACATTTCTGGCATTTGCTGGTTTGTTTAGTGGGGCTGTCTTAGGGACATGGTGTCAATCAAGTTCTGTATTAAGGCATCCCTTAGAGATCCTCCAGGCAACTTTATTCTTCATCCTAATGCTTATCACAACAAGCAGACATCTTGAATTGCTGTGTCCCTACAGAATAGTGTGGGTGGGGGTCATGACTCCATGTGTGTGGTATTGTACATCATGGTGATTTGAAATTTATTTTATTTTGCCTCTTGTATTTGCATACATTTCTGTCAGAGCCTACCTTAATAAAAACAGATTATGCAATTAACCTTTTGAAATTAAGTACAGGTTTTCACATCTATGCTTCTCTTAAGATAATGGCTTCAAGGGGGGGACCATTTCTATTAACAAGCCTTGTTGGCAGTAAATAAATATCTTTAGGATCCAGACATGTAACTTGATGGTGATTGCCTAGCATGTGTGAGGCCCCTGGTTTAATTCCTAACACACACACACATACACACACACACACAGACACACACACGTCTTCAGACAAAACCTGCCATACAACATTTACTGAATCTCAATTTAGAGTGAAATTTTTGAATAACAAAATAAAAGCCATATTTTTGAATTTATATTAAAGAGTTTGGGTATAGAAAATGCTGTGTGAGTTATTCTCTGCATCCCTTTCAGCATCATCTTATCTCAGAGGGATGTGATTTCCTCTTGTCTTTATTTTGAATGGCTGAGCAGAAATGAAATTATTAACTTATTTCAACAGAAATGTGTCACCACCTCTCTGAATGCAACAAAAACATTGATCTGCAGAGATATCACCAACCTCTGTGGAACTTGACTAACCCACAATCAAAACAGCCCTGTCAGAGAGCCGATGTGATTTAACACTCCGGGCATAGTCAGAGGGTCACCTGCACGCTGAAATGACCCCGGGCAAGAGAGCAGCACAATCAAAACCAAGGCCTGGAGGCAGAATTTAGTAGAGATCATTTTCTGGTGAAATTCCAGATAGCAGCTTATACCTCTCCTGTGCAAAGCAGGACTCCTTGTATTCTACTTAAATGCCATCATAATGTAGCTCTCCTCTGGCCACAGCGAACTTAACCATTAGAGAGCTAAAACCCACCAAAGCAAAAGGCTCACCATGTATGAAAGCTATGCTCACCCCAAAGTCGCAGGTAAAAGCATGGTCCGATTTTGCAGTTTGGAAATTAACAGCTGCTTGCCTGTGTAACATTCGTGATTTTTGAATTCCAACATGATGGTAGATTGACAGATACAGACAAGAAGGTCTTGGTTGCTGGGTTGAAGACACAGTTTGCTTTCTATTGCTATAACAAAAGGCCACCATCAGAAGCAAGCTGGGAGCCGGGAGGGAGGAAAGTGTTATTCTTGTTATGTGGCACATCATGATGGGAATCAGGGCAAAACTTCAAGGCAGGAACCTAGAGATCAGAACTGAAGCCCAGGTCATAGAGGGACACTGTTACTGGCTTTCCTCAAGCCTTTCTCACCTTGCTTTTTTATACAACCCACACTTGCCTGGGGACAGCACCACACACAACAGGCTAGGTCCTCCCACATTAGTCATTAATCAAGAAAATGCCCCCAGATGTTCTTTCTGGTTTTTTATTATTATTAGATATTTTCTTTATTTACATTTCAAATATTATCCCCTTTCCTGGTTTCCCCTACAAAAACCCCCTGTCCCTTACCCCCTCCCCCTGCTTACCGACCCACCCTCTCTTGTTTCCTGGCCCTGGCATTCCCCTGTACTGGAGCATCGAGCCTTCTCAGAACCAAGGACCTCTCCTCCCATTGATGCCCAACAAGGCCATCCTCTGCTACATATGCAGTTGGAGCCATGGGTCTTTCCATGTGTACTCTTTGGTTGATGGTTTAGTCCCTGGGACCTCTGGGGGTACTGGTTAGTTCATATTGTTGTTCCTCCTATGGGGCTGCAAGCTCCTTTAGTTCCTTGGGTCCTTTCTCTAGCTCCTCCATTGGGGACCCTGTGCTCCATCCAATGGGTGGCTGAGAGCATCCACCTCTGTATTTGTCAGGCACTGGCAAAACCTCTCAGGAGACAGCCATATCAGGCTCCTACAAAGGATAATAGATGGGAAATGCCAACACAAGGAGGGAAACTACACCCCAGAAAAAGCAAGAAAGTAATCTTCTTTCAACGAACCCCCAGACATTCTTACAGGCCATTCTGATGGAGGCATAGCATCCGACGTGCCGTCCAAAGAGCTTCCCTTCAGTTTCAGACTTTTTATGGAGGGTTTACTTGTCACTCTAAGGAGCCTAGGTGTGTGCCATTGCTACATGGGTGTGTCCCTTGCCTGTAGCAAGAGTGACTGCTCTGAGTCTCTATTTCAAGAACTTTCTCTATTGATGTCTATTACATCAATTTGTGAGACATTCTAGCATGGTTTTGTAAGTCAGTTCTCACCAACTTATTCTATAGACCACCACTACCAAACTACCAACAATCTAAACTGTGTGCTTTATAATAGCAAAGTTTTTGTTATATATGACTTGGGGCTTAGCAGCAGCAGAGTTCAGCTCAAATCAGCTGTGAGTTTGGTCTTTGGTTCATGACAGAATCAGAACCCACCCTTGGTGAGCAAGAAAGAAAAAAAAATGGGTCTATTGTTCTCTCAAACTCCACTGAAGCAGCACCCACAAGGTGGAACAAGACTGTACCCACAAGAAGGCTGTGTAAAGCACACAGAAGAGTGTGAACATCCTAGCTTCACCTTGTTAGTCTATCTCAAAACTTATTGTCGAAGAAACGAAAACTCACTCTTCATCCCTGTTCAATCTTCTGGGACGGGTGGGTTCTTTCTCATTGACATGGCCAGGAGAGCTGGTATGGGGCAAGAGCATTTCTTCACCTATATATCTGGAATCTTGCGGCCCCATTATGGACAATCCCTTCAGCAGAGCAGCCCATATTTCCTACCTTGAAAAGAGCTTCCAAGGGGCAAGAAAGGGAGCTTTGCTCCTCCTCTGTTAAGTACAGCAAGTTCTCCTTCTGTCCTGTGAGGACGATGGTTGCAGCTGGTACAGACCTTTTCCTTAGAATAGAAGGGACTGATGTGGTAATATTGGGGCAAGGTGCTATATCCTTTAAAAGGGACACAAGGGCTCATATGGAAGCAACGGAAAGCCCTCTACAACCAGACCTCAGGTGTGAACTGACTGATTCTTACCACTTCCCTGGGCTCAAAAACATCACACTAATGCATGTTTATGAAATTATAGAATAGAAGGAAGGAATCAGCAAAGGCCATGTCACCTCCGTCAATAAAGCTAGGCCAGCACGAGTACCCAAGTGCAACTGAGCTCCCATATGAAAGAGCTGGGAACGCTAAGTCATGCTTGCAATCCCAGCCCTGGGGAGGCAGATAGGCAGATGCTTGCAGCTCAACAGCTAACATGACTAGTCTACTTAGAGAGTACGAGGTGTCTCAAATGTTTCCAGGGGAATGACATCCAAGGATGACCTCTGGCCCACAGACTCCCACTCTCATGTATACCCAAAACAACATAGGAGCGAGCATGCATGCGCGTGCGCACGCGCACACACACACACACACACACACACACACACACACACACCACACACACACACACACACACACACACACACACACACACATCCTCACACACAGTTAAGGAACTTATCTTGTCTGTCCCTGGTCATCCTGCCCAGTGATCTTATTAATACTCTGTATACTCAACGATCCATGTTGTTTTACAATGTGCTATTCTTCACAGTGCCCAAAACCCATGGACCCTCCTCTCTTCCAGAGAGATCCTGTCTCTCTTTTCCTTCTCGTCAGTGTCTGTCCTGTTCTGGGATCAGGAGTCTTTGGTGGTCCGTGGCCAGGTAGTGTTGGTGTGGCAGGGCTCTGTAGAGGATTGTTTATGTTTGGCAGTGAGTGCCAGCCACTGTCATTGAAGAGAGAGGCTTATACTTCATGAGGTGACTGTGTTTGGAAAGGACAGAGGATCTGACCAGCAAGAACCCGAGGATGACTATATGTATTATGCCTGGCCTGGGGAGGACCAAGAGCTGTGTTTTCATATCAACACTGGCAAATATCCCACCTGGAAATAATGTGAATCCTTCAGCTTGTCTAGGCCACATGGGCTGATCAAAGGCTGCGCCGTGAAGGGGCAGACAGTGCACAGGGCGTTGCACAGGGCAGGGGAGAGGACAGAAGGAAAGCGTACAGAAGTTGATAGATTCAAGTCAAAGGCAGAAAGCATGCGGTGAAGCAGGCAGTCTGTGCCAAAACTTTCTCAAAGTGTCCTTGTGGCAGGCTGGAGATGCCAGCCCCTTTCAACACATCTTTAAAAGAAATGAGATTTATAAGGTCAGGGGATATTAAACCTGAAAGTTTGGATTGGCAAATGATACACTTTCTTACAAAGTGATATTGCCAAATCTGTGTGCCAAATCTGTTGTGCTTATGTAAGATTTAGTGTAATCTGGAATAAGGAAGGCCTTTAATTTTTGAAATGTAAACTAAGCGAGATGCTTATGTAATGGCTGGAAAGTCATTTCGATGTAAGTCTAATCAAGTGTATCTTTGTTCATAGCTAGGTTCACTGCTCAGTGGATTGTGGGTCACCACCTCCTCTATAATCTGCTCCAACTGTTTGCAGAGCCTGTCTGCAGAGTTCTCAAAGTAAGCATAGAAACCACACAGGCCATGTGTTGGGCTCAGCTGTGGCACAGGCAGTGTGCAAGTAAACAGGAGAGAGGTGTTCAGTATGCAAACAGGAGAGAGGTGTTCAGTATGCCGACACAAGCAGCATGTGTGGGTGTGGCCTAAGGAGAGCGAAGCTAACCACCTATGTAGATTCTGTCTCTTTTCCAGATAGAATTATACAAAGTATCCTTATAAATGGAACAGATAATGATAGGAGGCTTTGTTGTTGCTACTGTTTTCTTGTTTTCAGTACTTGAGGCCATGGCATGCTTAGAGGATGCCCTGCCACCGAGCTATAGCTGAGCCCGCCAGGAGCGCCTTCAGCACTCACTCTTGCAGTCTGGCTCAGACCCCAATTTCTTCTCTTTCAAGTTTTATTATCCCACTGGGACAGTGCTCATTCATTCATTCATCATTCATTTCTTCATTACTTATTCATTCATTCTTTCCCTTGAACAAGCTTTTATTGAGTCAGAATGCTGTTGTAACTTGGGCTCGCTACAAGCTGTAGCCTTGTGGTCACTGTGTTTCGTGGAGAAGCCCTTTAGGATAATTATTGACATTATAAAGATAATAGGTATTATGTAATTATTAATCATCATCACAGGGGCCAGAGCAGAAGCTCAATAAGTAGAGCACTTGCCTAACATGGCCTAGGCCATGGGTTCAGTCCCTAGTACTGCCAGAAAAGTAATAAAGGAAACCATGCGCTTGAGGTTGTCCTGACAATACTTTCCTGAGCTGCGGAGGTGGTTTAGTGTGTAAAGTGCTCTCTGTAAAAATGTAAGGACCTGAGTTTGTATCTACAGCATTCGTGTGAAAGCTGGGCATGGCAACACATATCCATAACCCTTGCTCTAGAAAATGAGGGAAAAGACAGGAGGACCCCAGGGCCTCACTGACAAGCCATTCTAGAGGAATCTATGAAATTTGGGGCCTCAAAGACATTATTTGGAAACATAAAGTGGAGAGCAGTGAACGGAGATGCCTAGAATTGACCTCTGACCTCCACACACCCCTTTGCACCCATTCATACACCACGAATAAACACACATGCAAATAAAATAGAATTGTCATGTCTCTTTCCCTAAATAAGAGTCACCTTCTACAGTGGCCCTTCATCCTTCGTGAGCAATCTGCTGCTTCACTGGGCGGCCACTGGAAACATGGATAAGCAATGTAGAGCTTACACTCTAGTCCTTGGTCAACAGTCCATTGCTGTATCAATCTCAAGGTTGTAAAGACATTCCATTCCTCACCCTGAGCCTTGTCTAGAGTTGTCTAAAAGAGTTCATCAAGGAATCTATGCTGGGAATAAATGCAAATGTTACAATGAAACAAAAGAGCAACTCTGACAAAAGAAGGTAGTTTCCCAGGGACTCCCAATATTTGACTAAATCTTTAGTCTCTAAGACTCCCATGAAAAACAGAAATTTGAAGAGCGACATACTTTATAAAGTGCAGAGATACTCAGCTCCAGAAGAAGTAAAATTCCAGATGGGCTCATCTTCCTTCTCTGAAGTGAAAGTGCAGAGCCCGGCATGCACAGGCTGAGCTCTTGTCTCTGCATTCCCCTCTCTTTGTCTTTGGCCCAGTCTTAGTTCATCAGGCTCCAGGCATTGTGACTGAGCAGAGGGTTGTAAGTCTATCTATGTCTTTGCTAAATTCTTCACTTTCTGGCATTCCCAGCAGACAGTTTGGTGTTGGGAAAAGGTTGCTCAATGCCAGTCACGAGGCAGCTGAAAGGCTGACAGCAAATACCCATTGTGTGGACTACACATGAATGTCCGATGTACTTTTCTGTGCAGTTTCCTTGTGGAGCTCTGCATCTTGTCTTTGAAACATAATACTCATTGATACCTCATAGTGAATGTACTAATGGTGGCATGGTTATTATTGCCTGAATAGGTTAAAAATGTTAACTTTGGTTCTGACTATTCCCCCATAGAATTGTTCATTAGATGTTGTAGGTCCCAATGGTCCTGTTGTGTCTGCAGTTTATTTAGCAATATTCCCACTTTGAAACAAATATCCTGATCCATTATCTGAGATTTCTGGCCACATAATAACCAGACAGACACTTATGAATTCATATTTCCATTCTATATGGAAAAGGGGGCTGCATTTTCTGCTTCTCGGCTTTTTGAAATGCTTAATGAACTAGATGCATGCTCTGCTATGCTGTGAGGTTAGAGATTAATTTGTGCACCAAGAATATTTTTAACAATAAAAACATCGTATCACAAGAGATATTGCATTGATCTCATATTTATGTAAAAGACTATTTTTAACTTATGGAAAGATCACAAGTAGAACTGACCCAGTTTGCAGAAAACCACACAAAATGCAGAATGCTCTGAACTCCTGAAAGTCCCCATCTCACAAACTTAAAATCTTACCTCTATGACAGCTTAATTAGTATATGAATGAAAGTCATCTACTTTTTAGGAGTATTTAAGTTTAGAGTAAAAGTAATTTGTTTTCTTATCAAGAAATCCATAATCTTACGAAAACATATTGTTTCAAAATAAAATGATTGTATTTGTAAACTTCTGTCTTTTTTTTCAAAGATCACCCATTTTTGACAAAATTATTTACATCTCTGTAGAACCTGACTCTGACTCTGTGGCAATCCAGCACTGAATAATTTAAAATGAACTTTAATATGCTCAAAACAATGACATTAGCAGGACAGTGAATGCTACTGAGAGTTCTGAGAAAAAATATATATTAAGAAAAAATATATAAAAATATATATATTTAATATATATAAAAAATATATATTAAGAAAAAATATATATTAAGAGAATCTATGGTAAAATGATTGGGGTTGCACACTCTCAACTGGTGAGCAGATGGAGAGAAGGCCAGAGGAAGCTTTTCCAACTTTTGATGGTCAGGACACTAACTACCAAGCAGAATATCAAAGGAGACATGGATGAAAGTCATCTGCTTTATTTTGAGGGAACTTCTATGATGCCATCCCAAGAATCAGAAATAGAATCTGACATTTATTCATTAGAGATAATAAAGTAATGATGATCTACCAATACAGGAAAACAAAATTGCACCTTTGCTGTCTTGTCTGCATTAACGGTGACCTGCACTTCAAGTCTGACCTTCGTGGACTTACCAGGAAGAACCCTTTAAAAAGTAGCCATCACAGGGAAAAAATAAATCCCCTGAACTTGCAGTTGGGGCAGGCACACTTCTAGAATGATCCTTTCTAACCCAACATACTTCACTGTCAAGATCAACATCCTTTCAGTAAGTACATTCCCACCCTTAAGTTAAACAGCTCAGATTTAATTTAATGAGGCACAGCTACATGTCGACTTCTGATCCTGGATCATGCTTTAGTTATGACTTCCAATGAAGAGAATACACTCTGATCACATCCCAAATGGTTTCATTATTTTTCCATTGCTGTGACAAAATGTCTAACAATGACAGCTTAAGGACACAAAGATTCACTTGGCTCTTCTGAGAGTGAAGCCTATCATGGGCAGCTCTCCCGGGAGGGTAGAGTCCAGCATGGCCATCTCTCCTGGAGTGTGGCCCACTGTGAGTGACTGGCTCTCCCATGGGTGGAGTCCAGCATGAGTGGCTCTCCCATGAGTGGAGCCTACCATGGACTGCTCTCCCATGAGTGGAGTCCACTGTGGGCAGGAAAACATGCAGGTGGGAATGCAGGGTAGCCAGTGACATTGTGTCTGGAAGCAGAGGTCACACTGGCAATCAGCTCTTTTCTATTTATCTCTTAGCCTTTGGGATAATGTTGTCCCACTAAGGTGGGTCTTCTCATCTTACTCAAGCCTCTCTGGGAATGCCCTACTTCTGTTTGCCTCTGGGAGGATTAAAATCCAGTCAGGTTAATACCAAACTGACCCATGACACTGCCCTAGCCCCCCTTTGGCAATCGCTTCTGAGTCCTGTGTTTTGTTTCATAAATTCGCTGACCTCCCAGTCCAGGCTCTGTCTACACCTATCTGGTGGCCTGTGTGCTGAGAATGCTTAACCTGCATGGCCCATATTAGATTGTTTTCTCAAGAAAGGGGTGATTTAAAAATCCTCTTCCTAGTCTGGCTCTTTCTGGTTCGAATAGAACAGATAGAATGATTTTTGCTCTTCCAATGACCCAGACAGCAACTCAGAGTCATAGGTGAATCTGTTTTCATCTTGATATTCTTGGGAACACACTATTGTTTTGTGACTTTCTTTGTATTTTCCTGATTTCTAAGGCCATTTCACATCTGTCCACAGGCTTAGTCACTATCCACATTCTTTGGCTGAGCTTCTGTTCCAACCTCTTGCCTAACACTGTGTTGGGTTCATCACCCAGTGAAGCTGTGGCTCTCCTTACCACCCATTCACATCAGCTACTACAAATAGTTCCTCCAACACTGCCCTGTCCTCAATGTCGGAGAAAACCCTGTGACCTGCTTGTGAGAGTTTGCTAGTGAGCTTGTTCATGCCTGCAGACATATTTGGTAGGTCATTCAGTGTGAGTTCAGCTTATCCTGATGTTTCAAGCTTTATCATCAGGGTTACTTTGGTAGCTTGTAGTTTCAGTTTAGTTTTTGTGCAGTCTGGGATTTGTCAACTTGTCAAAAAAAAAAAAAAAAAAAAAAGGAGGGGATCTCAGTTGAGAAATTGCCTCCCTCAGAATGCCTGTAAGCTAGTCTATGAGGGCATTTTATATGTGTGTGTGTGTGTGTGTGTGTGTGTGTGTGTGTGTGTGGTGTGTGTATGTGAGTGTGGTGTGGTGTGTGTGTTTGTGTGTGTGGTATGTGTGTATGTGGTGTGGTGTGGTGTGTGTGTTTGTGTGTGTGGTGTGGTGTGTGTATGTGTGTGGTGTGTATGTGTGTGTGTTTGTGTATGTGTTTGTGTGTTTGTGTGTGTGGTGTGGTGTGTGTATGTGTGTGGTGTGTATGTGTGTGGTGTGTATGTGTGTGTGTTTGTGTATGTGTTTGTGTATCTGCTTATTTTTTTTCAGAACTTTCTTCTCCCAATTCCTTTCTGATCCTTCCTCACCACTCTACCCACCCAACTCCATGTTTTCTTCTCTCTCTCTCTCTCTCTCTCTCTCTCTCTCTCTCTCTCTCTCTTTCTCTCTCTCTCTTTTCGAGACAGGGTTTCTCTGTATAGCCCTGGCTGTCCTGGAACTCACTCTGTAGACCAGGCTGGCCTCAAACTTAGAAATCCACCTGCCTCTGCCTCCTAAGTGCTGGGATTAAAGGCATGCATTACCATCACCTG
>JADRCC010535120.1:0-10604 GCA_019843855.1 Hylomyscus alleni
GATTTGAATTCACTTATATGTGGATGATAGCTGTTGTCATTGATTTAAAAAAAAATCCTTGAATCTGTATATTCTCAGATGTTAAGTATGGAGCAAGAGACTACGGGGAAAGAATGCATCTCCCTAGGAAGGAAAAATAGAAAAGATAGTTATGGACCGGTGAGGGATGGGGCTGGAATGGGAGGATAGAATGGAGAAGGGAAGGGAAGAGAGGGAGTAGAAGTATCTGAAATATGTACATAAAGGAAGGGGCTGTCAATAAAATAGCCAAATAATGGTAAGATAAAGCCCCAACTTCTACATCTCTCTTCACAAAATGAAGCTTACAGTATCAAGAATGTGTTACATGTAATCGATTTTTTTTAACCAAAAGGAGTCTATGGGAACCACAAACAACCCAGGCATTGCAAAGGCTATTGTTTTCTCCTCATTAACTGACAGTAAGGCCCTATTTCTGAAGGCACTGCCTACACAACTCATTGAACACAGAAAAACAAGCTGTTGCGTACATAGAACCTTTATCCCTACATGTTAGTGGTTATGGACTTTCAAGGTAATCTACAGCTTCTATAAGAGAAAGGGAAACAACAATGTAGGAGCAAACTCTTCATTCCAGCATGGTGACCTACCTGCAAGATATGCTGATGCAATAGTGCCACAAAGCTTGTGGGAGTGGCCAATTGCACCTGATTTGGTTTAAGCCTTGCTGAGTCATCAACAGGGAAGCTTCTTTCCTAATACAGAGAGCCACACCCAGTGAGTGAGGGAACTTGGAACACTCAGTTACATGGGCTATCTTCATCAAATCATTGCCCTAAGGCAATTTCACCTACCGAGGAGAAACTGGGAGGTGTGTAAGAGCCAGACAGGATGTAGGACATCAAAGAATGAAGGTCTTCTAGGCACAATGATGCTGGTGCTCAGGTGAGCTCACAGAGACTCTGACAAGAGGCACAAGGTCTATGTCTGCACCACATGAGGTCCTAGAGCTAAGAGAGGAAGTCAACATATTTCTATTCCTGACCTATAAGCTATCTACAAATGATAAGTACTGGCAGTTGAAAAATTAGTTTTCTCCATAAGAGTTTTATTGTGGAAAGAACCAATTCTGAAGATCAGACTGCATGTCCCTCAGGTGAACAACACAAAACAGACTCTAGGTCATCTCTGAAGATTTTTTTTTCTCATAATATCATGTTAGGATTTAAAAAAAAAGATTTTTAATGTTACTTTGTGCATGTATTATGGCATTTGATTTTGTGTTCTTATGGTACACCTTTGAATGTGAGCCCATGTGTTTTTGCATCTAAGTGCATTTCTCATGCTTTTTTTCTTTTACTCTATCTTCTGTTTTTTTTTTTGTTCTGTCCTAATTTTCTTCTTTTTGTTTTATCATATTTTATTTTATTATTCCTTAGATGTCTGTTTTCTAAGGAGAGACACAGAGGGTGGAAATCTACATGGGAGTGGAATTGGAGAGGAACTGGGAGGCATTGAGGAGGGGAAACTTTAAGCAGAATGTATTATATGAAATAATTATTTCATCTAATAAATATAATAATAACTCTCACAGATGGAAAATGTGCTAAAGTATATATTTCCATGTCTTTGATTTTACTTCAATAACCAAATATTTTAAGAATGTTTATAAATTACAAAGACAGAGGGTGATTTAAGGGTACTAAAGAAAAAGCTAATTTATTCCACATAGTTAAAAATAAATATTATTTTTAGTACAAGAAAAAATAAAGAGATACTTTTAAAAGGTATATTTTGTGGCAAAATAGTCACATTTAAAACTTGAATTCATAAATTAAGGAGTAAAAAGACCAAAACATTAACTGCTGTTCCCTACACAAGACCGCCATAAGAACATCCCAGCTAAAAACTCCTGCACAGGAGGAGCTCCAGAGGCTCCACCCCTAGCAGCAGATCTACTACATGTTGGGAATGTAGAGTAAGTTTGGTTGGGAGTGTGTCCACTGATAGGCTACTTATGTCCCTATAGAGGACCCTACATCCATGTTCCTTTGAGTAGCACTGACTGAACTCAGTGCATTATTTTAAAAATAAAAGAGAACATAAAATTGGGAATGACCTATGTTGACTCAAGAGTACTGGGAAGTGTGGGGTATGATCAACATACATTGTATACATGCATTCAATTTTGAAAGAATAATTAAATGTTAGTTTTTATTGCTACCATGTCTAACTAAAATAATAATCTCTTAATTACCTTAATAGATTTTAAATGTAATCTGTTAAAGAACGGGCTGTTTTCCTCTCTCCCCAAGCTCCCAGAATAACAAATCAGACTTATAATACATACTTACAAATACCTAGGTGATATAGCTAGGCTTCTTCCCCAACTAGTTAATAAGTTCACGTAACCCATTATTACTAGTCTACATTCTGCCACATGACTGGTTACCTCAGTAAGCAGTTTTATTGGCAGGATGATTTTATAATTTCAACAGATTTTGTTTTGTTTTGGTTTTGGTTTTAGGTAGTTTGGTATACATACTATCAGTCTTTGGTGATAATGTGCACTCATTTGAGAGATAAGTTATTTGTGGTACTAATAATTTTCAGAAAGATTGCTATGTCAGAAAAAAAGTTGAGAAGTCAAAAATGTCAATGTTCATTGCTTACAATATAAATATTTACTAAATTAAAGTCAAAGTTAAATAAAGTCAATTTAATCTTTAGCATGCTCATTATTTAATTGCAAGTGAATGCTGTAACTTTAGATCCAAATACAAAATAATCTGTATATATTTATGTCATTACATATTATGAAAGTATACAAAAAGTTGGGTCAAAAAGGATAAATCCTATATATGTGTATGAATTTATTATAAGAATAAGTTATAAAAATAAAAAATATGAAAGTCATAAAACATTTTTTCTCTACCCAAACAGGCCACGTTAAAACTAGATATGTGTCTAGCCACCTACTCAAAGTGTTGATCATCTAAGACATAATTTAGGTGTTATTTACTGAAAATATTCCATCTGTTGGAAGATTCAGACTATGTGGAATAAATTAGCTTTTTCTTTAGCACCCTTAAATCACCCTCTGTCTTTGTGATTTATAAACATTCTTAAAATATTTGGTTATTGAAGAAAAAAATCAAAGATATGGAAATATATACTTTGGCACATTTTCCATCTGGGAGAGTTATAATTTTCACAGACCAACAGACTAAGCCAGCATTTATACATCACTTGAAGAATGTCTCTGACACTGACAAACTTTTGGTCACTCATAAACCACCAAATATATATATGAACGTCAATGTCTTAATACCACAAACCATGACAAATGTGCTGCCCTTTAACGTTACTTCGGTTTCAAAATATCATATCATATATACTGAAGCATATCAGAACTTGTATCTTGTCAATGAGTTTAATTTCCATGTTACCATTTTGAAAGTGTATTTGTTTGCTTTTGTTGGTTTTTCAGATGTTTCGAAATTCAACTTTTGAAATAAAAGAAGTGAAATAAAAAAATGGTGGTGGCATTTTAGAGTGATTCTTCTCAGTTTTGTTCTTGCAGTGATACTGAAAATAGACAAAAATTTAACCAAGGATTGTGGTACATGTTGCTGGGAAAACTAGTATTCCTAAAGTTTAGCAGAGTAATGATAATTGATTGTGTATTGAATGTAGTTTATCCTTGATGATGATTAAAAAATAAAAAGTATCAAAGAGATTAAAATAATGTACTTATCACTGCACAGCATCTTTAAATTAGATCTTATAGATTTATTGAAAGATCTCATTTAAGATCTACTTAGTGGTTAATTATAATTTTTCAAAATCTAGAATCATATAAGTAAATGTAGATTAAACTTCCCCTCATAGGAAATTTGGATATCAGAGCTATATTTCAAATACAACTGGTGATTTCAGGGAATACTGTCCAATGGGAGCTGCTTCAGGCATTTTTGGAAAGAGTAGTTCTGTCAGCTTTAAGTAGAGACCAACAGAGCTATCTTGGGAGTGGGTTTTGACCAGTAGTTTGGCTGCAGGAACCAGCAAGAGGTCCACATGGGGCTGACCATGGGGTTGGGTAAGACTGCCAATTCTGGTGCATAACCGGATTTAGCGTAGTTCGTTTTTTAAAACTACATGCTACAGTTGTTTGTCAATAAAGAAGGATTCGGCTAACCACTTCATAATATGTCTGGATTAAATGAGATAATTAATCTCAAGCATTTGGATTATGCTTGGTGTTTAGAAAGATTCTTAGATTTAAGATTAGAAGTGCTACTCTAAGTTCTCCTTTTATATTACAAAAATCGGAGTAGGTATCTTTGCCTCATTGAGAATTTTAGTGTGTCCATCATCACAATTTTGTGTCTACATTTCTTAATGTACAATTTGTACTCAAGTCTGTAGATAAGCAGCAGATACATTTTTTTACTCTATATGATATGATGTACCTCACGTTAGAATTTGCGAAAACAAGTGTGAATAATAGAGAGAAGTCTAAAGATCTTTTGAGTTTTCTTAGTGTCAAGCACGCGGATCATATTCAGTGAGTGATCGGCAGCTAGTCGTTTACTGAAATCCTTCATCCTGAAATTTCAGATTCATAGAAAATAAGGAACAATAATAATAATAATAATAATAATAATAATAATAATAATAATAATAAGTATGTGCTTTTAGGGAGATTCTGAGCATTTTCCCTTTTGTGCTTTCCTTGGGCCATGTGAAGACTAGCCCGAAAATCCTAAACATAAATTCAATCTTTCACTTATATTTAATGAGTATTACATTGCTTACAGTGACTTAAAAAAAAACTGACTCTTTACGTGCTACAGGAAAGTTCTTAATGCATGGAGCTACCAAAATAAAATAGTCCCATTGCTACATGGCAAATTTATTACCAACTTTATGTTTTTAATAAGGAACGTCATCAAAATGTCTAACATACGTAGACTGTATCTAATCCAACTCTGGAAAGAAAATAAATTTCTGTCTAAAACTATTAGACGCTGACACGGGACTCATTAACAATATCAAAATTTCTCATTTTACCACATACTTTAAAAACAAGGGTCGCCGGCTTTTGTTATTTATTTTTAGTCTTTGAAATAAAATGCTCTACTTTTGAAGAAGCTACCCTGAGAGTTATTTTGTTTCAACCATGTAATAAAAGATAAAATGTTAAATTAACTGACCCATCTTCATGTAATCCTTTCCAATTGGGAAACATGAATGGAGGATAAAGGCGAAGTGGAGTGTTCATGATTACGGATAAGAAAAGTACAGGCTCCTACGTTCTACTAGAGGCAGAATAAATCTTCTTCTGGATGATGACTTGAAGGAATCCGGCTTTTCTTAACCTCAAAAGAAGCCTACGATATGTTAGTAAACTTATATTCTGTAGTGACACACTGCCTTGCCATAGGTTAACCTACCCTACTTTATTCTGAAGGATTTATTGCATTCTGGTCTACTGATCTAAAAGCCAGAGAGAGGACAGATGTGCTGGTGGTCAGGTCCTGGAGAAATATTCTGCATGATAATTAAGTAGGGTAAAGCAAATTTTCTGCTTTCAGAACACAAGTGTATGCCCTCATACACTTTTTTGCAATAAAATTACATTATCATAGACTCTAACATGCATATTTGACCAAAAAAAAAAAAAAAACTATCTTAAGGGGAGTAAAGTTGATCAAAGGGTACAAAGTTTCATTTAGTCGGTAAGTTTTTGAGCTTTATTGCACTGTACAGGAACCTAGTTGATAATAGTATATAGCATAATTCAAAACTCTTCAGAGTAAATTTAAATTTCTTACCACGCACAGAAAAGGAAATCTATGGGTAGATAAATTATTAATTAGCTTGATTTAAATACTTTATATCCTATTTATGTATTAAAATACAACATTGATATCTACAATTATGAAAAAGATTTGTGGATTTAAAATAATATTAATGTAGAAATTCCCTATGGCCTATCATTTTTCTCAGTTTAGATCCCTTTGGATTCTGGATCAGTGTCAATGTGTCTTCTGGATCCTGGCCTTCCTGCAACTGTATCTTCTTGGCCCTGGCCACCTTCACACTTCATTTTGAGTCCCTGTCGTCTTTGACATGCCATCTTTGAGACCGTGTTCCCTCCGGTACTGAATCTTCTAGACCCTAGCCTTCCTGGAACTGCTTTTTCTAGACCCTGGCATCCCTGATAATGTATTCAGACCCTGGGCTTCTTGGCACTTCATCTTTGAGATACTCTTCTCCCTGGTCCTGCATCTTCTAGACACTGGCCTCCCTGGCACTGTAACTTCTAGACCATGGCCTCCATGGCAATAGAGCTTCTAGACCTTGGCCTCCCTGGCACTATGAGTTCTAGACCTTGGCCCCTGTGGCATTCCTTTCTTTAGCCCATAGTGACTCTCCCCTCCTTTCCTTCTTTTCTGCATTTCCCCTCATGTCACAGGGCTGCCTCTGCCCTGATCTCTGTGAAATCTTGTATCTTTTTACATGTTGTACATCCTTTTTGTTTTCAGACAGTGCTTTTGTCCCTCCTTATACACTCCTATTAGCAATTATCCACTCCTGGATCCCTAATCCCATCTTACATTGGGTAGACAGAAAACTTTCTTCCTTTTGTTTTCTGCTCTTATGTTGCTTGGGGATTTGTTGGTAGTGGTGGTGTTATATCTGTTTTTGTTTTACTTTTCATCTGAAATTTTTTTAGAAAATTCTAACCAAATGTCATTCAAATAATGTAAAGTTTTAAGGTGGATGCTATTTGTTATTTTTTATAATAAAATGAAGTAACTGTTACCAATGGCATGTTCAGAATACTTTCTTTTTGTTACTTTTTCTCCCCATTCCCCTCTTCATTACTTGCCTCTCTTGATGTTCATTTTCCTCCCTCCAATAGTTCTGCTTTTTATGTGACACACATTCTATCATCCTTTGTGTTCTTCTCGCCTGTCTCTTAAGACCTCTTTTCTTTCCCCCTCTCATGGTGCTTTTTAGTTTTTGACTCATAGTTAAGCCTGCCTGTATGCATATTTACATGCATGCATAAAGTTAAAATGGAGGAGCTTTATAAGAGAAAAAAATGTACGCAATCTGATATATTTATTGTGAATTTACAAGGAGAAATGCATAGCACTTAAAAGTGGTTCTCCTAAAGTTTCATATCATGTAGCCTTACGGTCCATGCTTCTCTAAGAGCCTTCTTTCACCTAGCAATGTGCCCTCCTTTTGTGGTCTTAGATTCTTGAGCTTTCAGCCATCTTCAGTGATACTTCCTAAATGTATTATTCAATATCACAGAGACAATATAGTGGGAAGAGCATCGTACTTTCTGTTTTTATCACCAATATGATATCCATTGGCTTCCCTCATTCTTACCTTCCTATTCATTGATGCCTTGGAAAAGAATGTCCCTTTTGGAAGATACTCCGGATGGGAAGCATTTAGCTGGAGACTTGAGGGAATAAAAGCTGTGAAATGTTTGAAAATCCAGAGATGGGGATTCTGTGAAGAAAACCAAACAAACCTCATGAACCAAAACTAAGTAACTAAATGAATAAGACCTAATGCCATATTATTATATGGGCCATGGTATAATGAGGATGGAAGTAAATAGCTAAAGATGGGGAAAACACCAGTATATAATATAGCCATGCAAGACACAATAAGAAGTTTAGCATTTGGTGTAATAAAGAAGGAAGAAATTGAAGCATTTCAGAAGTCAATTATTTTATTTCTTCTTCATCATCATCATCATTATCATTATCATTAATTTTAGGTGTATGCCTGTATTGCTTCCTGAGTTTATCTATACCACACATGTGCAAATAAACCCCACATGAGAAAAGAGCCTAAGAACTCCTGAAACTAGAATTACAGATGGCTCTGAGTTTTCTGAGCTATATGATGGAAATTGACCATGGTCTTTTGCAGAATCAGCAAGCACTTTGAACTACTGAGTTTAGCCATTTTTTTCAGCCCATTTTAATAAGATCCCTTGACCCATGTGAATTTTATATGCAAGTGTACCCTGGGCAAACCTAGTAAGTCTTGTCTCAAAAATACAAAAAGCACTACGGGTATTGTTCAGTTGTAGGTTGCCCAAAATTCAACTATTTCCTGGACACACAAAAACATAATAATAAAAATAAACAAGTTGAGGACTACAAAGGAGGCAATAAGAGGATCCCATGCAAGTAAACAGTGGCCTGACCATGACGCTAGTGGCAGAAGAGGTAGAGAAAAGTCAGTTGATGTGAGATATGATTTTGAAATATATCTTAGAAAGTTTAGTAGGATAATTAATGATGAACACACAAAGAAGCCAGATGGAGATAATCACTGCTTTTACTTTACACAGCTGGATGGTACAATTTTCCAACCTTAGTGGAGGTACATCTAGTCTGTGTTTGGCATAAAACCTAAAAAAAAAATTCTTTTGATTTATTTATGGTATCTTGATAATTTTAAATGTTTAATTTTTTTTCAGTATTAAAACCAGACAGAATACAAACAATTACTTAATCTAGTGCTTAGTCTCTTTATCTTCCTCTTCCTCGTCATCCTTCTCCTCTTCTCACTCTCAATTCTGCTTCCCTTTCACACTGTGGCATATGGTACCACCATTTCACAAACACTATTGCAACAATTATTATACCAAATTTACTCTAGATGTGTGATTCTTGGTGTAGCAGTATCGGCATCACTCAAGATTGAAAACTAAAAATGCCAAACCCTACCTGAAACGGAAACGTAAGGGTACTTTGGAGAGTCAGTTGTGCTGGATGGTGTTTTGCTAGGGAAAAGGCATTAAGGAGTGTTTTCCTGAAGTAGACAGAGATGGTAAAGTAAAACATACTCCTGAAGGAACATTTAACTGAAGTAGATGCAGGAGAGAGGATGCTTTGCTAAAAGCAAACATGTAAAAGGACATGAGATGAAGGGTTCTCTGCTAAGAACACACATGTATTGGTTTGCCTTACATAGCATAGTTGAGCTCCATTTGTCAGGACTCCTCAGACTCAGGCTGATTAGATGCATGTGCTGAGGCAAGATCGGTGCTGAGGCAGGGCACGTGAAGGGCATGTGATGATTGGAGGGTATAAATAGGATTTGATGGAATGATGGAGAGAGAGCTTGGCTTGTTGGTATAGCTAGCTATACAAGGCTTGTAGGTCTCCTGTCTTCGCTGATCTTTGCTACCCTCAGAGAGGCACAGTTGAGAATGTCTCCTGGTGTTCCTGCTGGTCCCTCCTACTGACTGGAACTGAGGCTGAGGCTGAGGCTGAGGCCTGGCTGTCTTTGCTAGGTTGTGTCGTCTCTGATGCTAATCTGACTCTACCAAACTGGATCGTTGGTAGAAGTGTTTGAGAGTGGATCGAGCTACTGCTGCCTGCTAACCTGTGGACTGAACTGCTGATTTCCAGACAGTTGCTCCAAAGAACCTTTCTAAACAGCTCCACCTCCCCAGTATCTTTCCTTGTCCACTACGTCTGGTGTGTGGTTGGCTACAAGGGAGGTAGAAGGGTTTAAGAACCATCATTAAAAATAAAGCTTGAAGAAATTAAAGTTACAGCTACCCTAGGTCTTATTGAACATATTCTGATTTATTTTTAATAAGTCCTGAGGTGATTAACATGTAGCAAATTTGTAAGATCCTTGCATTACAGTCAGAATCTAGTGGGCATTCAGATCTGGCCTTCTCTGGTAAGGAACTCAGCTTTCCAAGTTCTAGAGTTTCAACAGCAGATGTATGTCTGGTAAATCCCGCTCAGTTCGTAGGAATTGGCCACCAGAGGGAAAGGTAGAGAACTTTGGAACTCAAGGTCCTATCCCCTGCCCTATGTCCTATGCTTTATGGCTAAAAGACTAAATGATCTACTATAGGCCTAGACATCCCTTTTCAAGGTTTGTAGCAAGAAAAGGCCACCTAAGGTACATCATTCCTCCAAACATCAACTGACTTATTTTTATAGTCACATTCTCTAGTCTTAGTTTTGATACCTTCACCACTTAGAGATTTTATTTAATACAATATTTTTACTGATAATTTGGGAATTTCATACAATGCACCCCACTAACCCTAACTTCTCAGTTCTCGTAGGTGTGCCCCCACCCCATGGCCTCCACTCTGAAAATTAAGAATAATAAAAAAAAGAAGAAAGTAACAAAACTCAACCAAATCCACTTTATTTTCCATATATTTACCGAAGCATGATCAAACTCCTGATGGCAAGCTCCTTAAAGAAAAGTGAGTCCTTCCCAATCCCACCCCTGCCAATTCTGAACTACTTTGACCTGGTTTCTCATAGATTTGATTTTGATGGTGTTGTACCCAAAAGGGGCTTCCCCTTCTCAGAGAAGAAGAGCAAGTAATAGAAGGGGGACTGTAATCAGGATGTAAAATGAATAAAAATGACTTAAAAAGAAAATAAAAGATTTGAGTTGTCTTTTCTGAGGATGGTGGCTGTGGCAGTTTCATATGACAGACTTGTTATAGACACAGTGTCACTTATAGTCTGTATCCTACATGGCAGCAATAGTACAATCCTCATGCTCTCATCATTTATACTCTAAACTCATTTGTTTAATGA